>PVJH01004608.1:107414-125122 GCA_004026705.1 Nesogale talazaci
CATCAAGACTAGTGATGGGAGTGGTAATACCAGGAGGGTGGAGGGATGGAGGAATGGAGAGGGAGAGCCAACTTCAGGGATCTACACGTAGCCTCCTCTCTGGGGCACGGACAACAGGGAAGTGAGTGTTGGGACACATTGTACAGTGTACAGGATGAAAAAATAATTTGTAAATTACTAAGGGTTCAAGGGGAAGGGGAGGAGGAGGGGTAATATAGGGAGCTGATAATGGGGGCCTGGAGGGAGGGAGGATGTATTGAGAGTGATGATGGCAATGGGTGTGTAAATGTGGCCTGCATATAATTGATGTTGTTATGAATTGTGATGGGAGTTGTATGGGCCCCTAATAAAATGATTCATTAAAAGAAGGGGGGACGGAGAAAGGGGAGCTTTTTTTTTTTTAAAAGGAGCTTGTACCAAGGGCTCAAGTGGGAAATGTTGGGAAATGTATGTGGAAACGTGTGCAAATGTGCTTGATACAAATGATGGACTGAATGTTGTAGTAGCTGTAACAGCCCCCAATAAAAATATTAAAAAAAAAAGAAAGGTTTTACTTTTTGAAGTTCCATTTACTTATTTTGTCTTGCTGTTTGTGCTTTTAAAAAATGAGATAGTCTGTTAAAAGCAAAGCCTATCAGCATTACCCTTGAGGTCTTTTAAGAATTGTATGGTTTTAGTATGCACATTTAGTTTATACACAATCTATTTTCATTTATGTGTTTTTACACGATGGTAAGTATGGATTTTAATTTATTTTCCTGCGTGTGGAAATAAAATCTTTCCAGCATTTATTGTAGAGAATCGTTTCTCCCCATTGAATGGACTTGGCATCCTTGTCAAAAATCAATTGACAATAAATTTATAGTGTTCTTTCTGAACTTTCCATTTTTTTCCAGAATGTTTTGATTACTGTACTTATATAGTATGTTTTAAGATCAGGAAATGTGATTCTCCCTACTTTGTTCTTTTCTTTCAAAATTGCTTTAGCTATTTTGAGCCTCTTGCCATTCCATATAAAGTTGAAAATTGTTGTGTTCCTCCCCACCCTCACCCCTCATTTTTTGTAAAGAAGGCTGTTGACATTTTGATTGGGTTTTTGGGATTACTTTGCAGCTAGTTAATTTTGAATAGTATTGACATTGTTAATGGTTATTTTTGGTTTGATATAGAAACAATCCAGGAATATGGGCCATCTTTCCGCTTATTTATGTCTTCTTTAAACTCTTCCTGCAGTGGTTTACAGTTGTGATTGTATAAATCTTTCATGTTCCATGGTTAGATATATTCCTAGGCATTTTATTCTTTTAGATGTTATCGTGAACGGCTTTATCTCCCTAATTTCCTTTTAGTTTTCTCATTGCTAGTGTATAGAAACCCACCTGATTTTTGTTTGTTGACCTTGTATTCTGCAACTTTGTTACATTCTTCTCTTAACTGTAGATATTTTCCTATGGACTCTTTGGGATTTTTTGTACAAAGAATTACACTTGGGCTGAGTCCCGGTGGCATAGTGGTTGTGCACAAGACTGCAGCCCACTGGGATGGAGGTTCAAATCCAGCAGCAGCTCCACAGGAGCAACGGCTGGGCCTCCTACTCCCACCACCAGAGGGCAGTGATGCCCAAAAAACAAAAACAAAACAAAACAAAAAAACCAAACCAGAACAAAACAAAAAAAGAATTACACTTGTTTTATTAATAAAGATATTCAAGCTGAGCTCCGGTGGCGGCATATACATCATAAATTTACAAGTAATTTTTAGTGCCTTTTTTCGTTTACAATTCAGTAGCTTAAATATAATTTAGAAATTTGTGCCACAATAAATTTCAGGGCATTTTCTGCATTATTTTTATTTATTTTTTTTATTATTTTTTTTTAAGGCATCACTGCCCTCAGGTGGTGGGAGTAGGAGGCCCAGCCTTTGCTCCTGGGAGCTGGAATTGAACCTCCAACCCAGTGGGCTGCAGTCCCGCACACAACCACTACGCCACCGGGGCTCAGCCCCATTTTCTGCATTCTTGTACACATATAAATCATTGTCTTAAGGGAGAATAAACTTGAGTGGTTCAGTAAATATTACAAAGGTTTTCAGAAAGGAGAGATTGGTTGGGGCCAGAGGAATGGTTTGCAAACTTTTGACCATAACATATGATAAGAGGTTGATTTTATGTGATGACCAAGCATATAGTCAAATACTTATCTGTATGTGTTGACTAAAAAGTTTCATGAACTAGTAATTACTCTAACTAAAGATCATGCCTGTAATTCTTTTTTTTTTTAGATTCCTTTGTAGTCTGGAGAATTGCTCTGGTGGTGTAGTGCTTACTTGTTGGGCTGCTGTGAGGTTAGCAGTTCAAAACTACCAACTACTCTGCAGGAGAAAGATGAGGTGTTCTACTCCTTTAATGAGTCATAGACTCGAGATCCAAGGGGCAGCTCTCCCCTGTCCTATAGGCTTGCTGTGAGTCCGAGGTGATTTATTCGCAGTGAGAGAAATTGTAGTCTATAAGTGGTTCTTGAAGTGTGGCCATGGATCTGCGGCAGGGGGTCACTGAGACACTGTGTGTGTGCCAGGCCAAATTGGTTTTCACTATAACACTATAGCACTACTATAGTCCATTTCTCTAATACTGCAAAAGTAAACCTGCTGGGGCTCCAGATTTAGGGTATTGACACCAAAATGTACTAAAAAGAAAATAAAAAACAAAAATTCCCTGCCACCGAGTCCTTGCTGACTCATGACCACTCTACAGGGCAAGGTAGAAGTATCCCTTTCAGCTTAGGAGGTGGTCACTCTTCATGGAAGTAGAAGGCCCCACCTTTCTTCCAAGGATCATCTGGTGGATTTTAATTGCCGGCTTTGCAGTGAGCAGCCCAATGCAGGACCATCATTATTAGTACATATTTGCAGTTAAGAGTAAAAAAAAGGCCAGTTTCACTCAGGAGTAATGCCTTAATGAAGCAGCCCCAAAATAACTATTAAATATTCATAGTTGGTTATGCCCTTCTAATGTTTTTTTTTGGGGGGGGGGCGGCATCACTGCTCTCTGGCGGTGGGAGTAGGAGGCCCAGCCCCACTGCTGGAATTGAATCTCCGTCCCAGTGGGCCGCAGTCGCGGGCACAACCACTACGCCACCGGGGCTCAGCCCTCTTCTCATGTTCTGTGGGATAAAATGGATACAACATACAAGACACCAGTGTGGCGTGCTGAATATGGCATTTATGTAAAGGAAAATCACTTGTGTGGTTGATTGAGTTTCCAGCTAAACTAGCCTCTTTGTCTTTTTAAAATGGCAATGGCTTTTTGCCTGAAAGATCAACTGAGAAACAAATTGTCCAGACTTTGGTATTTGGCACACATTCTTAAAAATGAATGAAGTAACCTGCCAGTTGAGGAATAGACTTGATCTTTTTAACAGAAAGTAGAATTTTGGAAAATTTGTATCCTGAGCTATGAATTTGACAACTCTAACACAGACTTTTCTGATCAGATTGATGGTGATGCTAATCCACGTAATTTGGCTATGCCTGACTTTGTGAATCAGTATTTTATAGATATATGATATGTAATGTACAAAGTTGTACATAGGTTTAAAAAAATCCACTCAAACCATAAGGGATACCAATGGTTTTTAATAAAACACTATGAAAGATATACTGATATATCTATATACTGATATAAGCTTTCAGTTACCACTTTGCAATAAACCTTTAAGAAACTACCTGTTGCCAAATACAGTATCAAAGAATAATATTTATGCATATCTAAAAAGTCTAAAAAATAACTCCTACCTTTTTCAAATAGATAACTGTGGGAAATCAACGTTTCTTTGTATGCTTCTGCAGTAAGTGGCATGAAGGTGGACATATCTGACCTCCTCTGACTTATTACTCTGAGTCAAGGATCAGACAAGTCTCCACGGTCCATTCTTCTTTACCTACTCTGACACTAGCTGTTCCTTCTACACCACTCTACATCTATGTTGGGTTGAATAATTCATGACAATGGTCACACCTCTCACAGGCAATGCTCACAATTAAGTGGGTTTATTAGAGAAGTTTTATTAGGTCAAGATCTGCAAACAGTGAGGATACAGTCACTTGATTCCTTAGCCAACAACTCTCTCCAGTTCTCAATCTCTCAGCCCGTGGTCCCTTGACCTTTACCTCCTTGGGCCAGGAAGGGAGCGCCTCTGTCACTCTATCTCATAGTTTTGTAGCCTCAGGCTAGATGAGGAGAAGGTACTCCATTGTTTTAATGCTGCCCCTCTGAGTCTCTGTGCCAGTCTCTGATGCATCTAGTCTCTGAGGCCTCAGCCACTCAGACAAAGATCTTGAATGTGTTCTTCCAAGTACCTTGAAAATTCAAGGTAGCTCATTCTTATATTCAGGGAGGGTAGTAATGAAAACTGATCAGTTGGGACAAGTAACAGAAACATGAGTGAAGGGAGACGGGGGATGCTGAAAGATATGAAAAGAACTAATTTATAATTTATCAAGCTTCACAAGGGTGGGAGAAGGAGGGAAAAAGGAAGAGCTGATACCAAGGGCTCAAGTAGAAAGAAAATGCTTTGAAAATGATGATGGCAACATATGCACAAATTGATTGTTATAAGAGCTGTAAGAGCCCCCAATAAAATTATATATTTAATTAAAAAAAGAAAAGTGATCAATTTCCTTCATTAGTACTACACATGCTGTTTCCGCTTTATAAAAAATTATTTTATTGGGAGCTCGTACAGTTCTTATTACAATCCATACATACACCTACTGTGTCAAGTACATTTGTACACAGCTGCCCTGAGGCACAATTACAAAACCATTAGCGTAATAGTGCCTACACTGTCTAACATTTAAGAAGCCTTAGTGGCATAGTGGATTACCAGTTGGGTGCCTAACCCCAAAGTCTGTAGTTTGAAGCCACCAGTTGCTATTCAGAAGAAAGATGAGGGTTTCTGCTCTTAAAAAAGATTTACAGGGCTGAGCCCCGGTGGTGTGGTTGAGTGCGGGACTGCGGCCCATTGGCTTGGCGGTTCAAATCCACCAGCTCTCCGGGAGCAAGGCTAGGTAACTCCCACGACCACCAGAGGGCAGTGATGCTCTCCCCCCAAACAAAACGAAAGAAAAAAGATTTACAATAAGTAAAGAGTAGAAATAATTTTTATTGACAAATTAGAAAGTATAAGTAGACAAAGTAAAAATACATCACTCATATATAAAAACTAACACTAAGACTTGTAATCACTAAGTCTTTTGGGATACACCTTTCTAGACTTAAAAATGTACGTATACATCTGATCATAAGACTTTATGGTGGTTTTTCCACTGAAAGGCTAAATTAACTAGATAAACTTTAAGGATATGGAAAAATGGACAAATGTCTATTTAAAATACATTCATATATATTTACGTTAAAAATGGGTTTTTAACATTTGTATTGGAGTTTGGGGGCAGTGATTTCTATTGAGTTGAAATTCACAAATCAAACTGCTTAGTGACATTTACTAGATGACAGTGTTCTCCAACCTCTGCCTCTTCTTGGGCCTCACAGTTTCATTTCCCCCCAAAAAAACCTTGTCCCCATTACCGTATTTTTCAGACCATAAGACACAACCAGTTTTTAGAGCAGGAAAACCAGAAAAAATATTCTGAACCAAATTCTACCAGTATACTAAAATATTTATTAAAATAAAGCAAATTACGGTAATATTTAACAGCATAAACTCAACAGTGGTGTTAAGAACCATCATCACTTTCATTAACAAATGAGGGGAGGCGTGCACTGTGCTGGATCATGTGACCTGACTGACATTGAGACTCCAGGCAGCGGGACTTCCCCGAACACACAGCAATCCCCAGCATGCAGATAGCAGCAGACACTTAGCAGACACATGGGATCATCAACAAATGTTCTGGGGTACCATACCTTTGGACCATAAGATGCACCCTCGTTTCCCCCCCCACTTGGGGAGGGGGTTTAGTGCATCTCATGGTCTGACAAATACAGTAAGCCTTTACTCTCCTTCCCCAAATCTGTTCCTGGGAAACCGTTAAGCTACGTTTTCTCTCTCTGGATTGACTTCCTATGGATAGTTCAGATACGTGGGATCATATAGTAGGTGACCTTTTGGGTCCAGTTTCTTTTGCTCAGTCTAGTGTTTCCCAGGTTCATCCCTGCTGTGGCATGTCTCAGCCCTTTTTATGGCTGAGCAGTACTCCATTGTATGGATAACTCATTTTTCTCATCATTTTATCCTTCGACGGGCACTTGAGTCCTCAACCTTTTGGCTCTTGTGAGTAGTGCTCCTTAGAACACAAGTGTACCTGTACTTGTTTGGGTCTCAGGGTTCAGTTATTTTGGTTACATGCAAATGGGGTGACTGGGTCATAAGATAATTATGTTTACATCATTGAGGAACCACCATGCCGTTACCACAGCAGCTGCACCATTCCTACATTCCCACCAGCAGTGTACGAGGGTGTGCCGATCTATTTTTCATGAGGGGAACACAATCAAGCTGGAAAAGTAAAGAGAAAATATGTGTAGCCTTTGAGTTTATTAGAGCTCTGTATGTCAGCCTTTGTCTGATGGACTTATTAAATATTTATTCAGTATCACCTCGGCACGGAGAATGAAACTTAGCCCAGAAAATATATCACCACTTCATCAGCTGAACTGCTGAACAGACTAAGTGAAGATCAGGGATCTGTATTGTGGTGGGCAAGATGCATAATATTTTCGAGCTCCAGGTTTCTTAACAATTGAATGAAGTATTTTATCACTGGAGTTATTGTGGGAATAAAAGGCAATAATGTATACAAAACGTTAAGCATAACCTCTGCCTTATCTGTGGCAGTTGTCTGTTAAATTTTGTTTGAGCTTCAGTATCAGTCTAGGCCTCAGCTGGAGAGGCAAAATATGAAGACTGACTGACGTAGAATGTTGGAATAATGAGGGATCAGTGTGAAAGGAGTAAAGAGACAGTAAAGGAAGAATATAGGAATAACAGTTATACTAATGTCATAGTATAGTTGCCCATAAAATAATTTAGTTACTGCATTTAATAGCTGTAAGTGCAGCTACTCCCAGCACTCAGAGACGAGTTGTCTCCCCCAGCTCTTGCAGGGCTGAGATCCACACCTTTTTGAAGCAGAGAAGGCAGTCCATGGAATGCCACGCTTGCAGAGCTTGCTGGAAACCTGCCCTTTTCAAAGGACCAGAAATCCATCCTCAGAGGTGGCACAAAGAGTCAAGCGCTCAACTACAGACGAAAGGTTAGCCATTTGAACCCAGTTAGAAAGTAACTCAGAAAAGCCCTGGCCATCTGCTTCTGACAAATCTCAGCCTTGATGACCTTCCGCTGCACATGTGGGGTCCCCAGATGTCAGAATCAGCTCCACATCATGGAACTGCACCGAGATGCTGGGAGCCAGAAGCACTCTGCTTTCTAACACCCAGGGAAGGTAGTCTGAGTGGGCTGCTGGCTGCTCTGGGCACCTCTGAGCACTAAGGAAATGGCTAGTCCTTTTGTCTAGCACTTCCCCTCCTGTGCCCCCCACTGACAACGTGCATGCTGGCAAAGGAGAAACATTTAAAAAGCCCAGGTCCTATTTTACAGAGCAGGCAAACAGGGTGCATGTAGAAAAATCAGTCAGTTGATAACCGAACACATGGATGGAGTGGCTATTTACTTTCTAGCTCCTCAAATGGTCAGAGATCTAACCACAAACCACACCCACTGTCTCTGAGTCCATTTCACCTCACTGAGACCCAGAGTAGAAGGGTCCGAGGGGTTTGCTAGGGCTGTCATTTTCATGGAAAGGATTTTCTCCTTTGGAACAGCTGAGGGGCTCCAACAGCCCACCTGTTGCTTAGCAGCCAAGCACTTAACCACTGCACCACCACTGTTGCTGTGACCTCCCAAACAAGAACAGAAGGGACTGCGAAAGGAAAGGGAAAACACTAAGGTGGGTCGGCAGCAGTGATTGATGTTGGCAGATGTTTGACCCAAGAGGCAACGTGACTTTGCTTTCTTAAGAGGAAAATATCTTTGCATCTTCGTGGAAACTGGACTCCATTGGCAACCGGAGTTCTTATTGAACGATTGAGCACCTTCAGTGATGAGCAGGGGCGAGATATGAAGGGTGCAAAGATAGTTCTTTGGAAATGTGCGACTTCATGGGACTTACACCTAGACTAATGATGGCATAACCTGTGTGAGGCGAAAACCTCTCAGAGAAGGAAGCCTCAGGCAAATTCCCACTAATAGACACAGAAAAGTGGTAAGACTGCACTCTCTCAAAGACAGGATACTTGGAGGACACCTGGAGACCCAACAAGACAAGCTCACCTGGCGGGTCCAACTTCACAGGATACTTTCTCTCAAGCCAGCTGCAAAAGGCAAGGGGGACAGTCAGAGAAGGCCACTTTCCGAACTGCTGCTGTGTGCCAACGACTGTACCAGGGAATGTTCCTGTGTCTTCCCCGCAACTCGATGAGGGCAACACCTTCTATGACACGGTTGGAAAAATTGAGACACAGGGAGCTGGAGTTGACCAAAGTTGTGTGATTCAAGTGGCATAGGCACTTTTTGAATGAGACTTTCCTACCGCCTGGTAGAAGGAGTAGGTTAGATCCGTACTTAGCAGCGTCTAGGGTGATTTGTTAATGTTAGCCAAAGGGCTAGCAGTTATAAGTTCTCGGTCCACTCCCATGTCTGTGGAGATCAGGAGTTGGCAAACTGACTTGGAAGCCATACGCGCTTCTTTTATATGTACTTGTGGTTTCAAATGGTGACTTCGTTTGTTTGGGCTCACATGGAAGAAGCACACCAGCCTGTGTGACCACGAGGTGTCGAAGGGATCTGGTATCAGGCATCAAAGAACTAAAAATTATATCATTATAAATGAGGGGGAGTACAGATTGGGGACCCAGAGTCCCCAATAAGTGAAGTGACATCCCCTTACAGAGGGGTTGCAAGGAGGAGATGAACCAGTCAAGGTATAGTGTAGCAACAGTGAAATATGCAACTTTCCTATAGTTCTCAAATGCTTCCTCCCACCCACTCTCATGATCCCAATTCTACCAGACAAATCTGGCTGCACCAGGGGATGTACACTGTAGTCAGAAACATGGGGAATTTAGGATGGATGATCCCTTCAGGACCAGTGGTGGGAGTGGTGATACTGGGATGGTGGAGTGGAAGGGAGAAACCAATTTCAGGGATCTCCGTGTAGCCTCCTTTCTGGGGTGCAGATAGCGGGGTAGTGGACGAGGGGACACATTGGGTAATATGATAAGAAAAAGTAATAATTTGTAAATTATTAAGGGTTCATGGGGAAGGGGGTGTGGGGTGGGAGGGGAAATATGGGGAGCTGGTATTGGAGACCTAAGTGGTGGGAGGATGTTTTGAGAAATGATGATGACAACAAGTGTGCAAATGTGGTCTGCATACAATTGATGTATTGATTGTGATGGGAATTGTATGAGCCCCAATAAAATGATTTATTAAAAAAAAAAAAGTAGCCAGAAAGAGGATCTTATACCAAGGACTCAAGTAGAAAATGTTTGGAAATTTGTGTACAAATTGTGTACACAAGGTGTACAGATGTGTACAAATATGCTTGATACAAATGATATATTGAATGTTATAAGAGCTGTAAGAGCCCCCAATATAATTATTGAAAAAATAAATTAGGGTTCTCATTCTCAGATAGTTTTTGTTGTGAGGGGCAGGATTGGCTCTTCCGTCTACAGTAATGACTGTGGACAGGCCACTTGTCTTTTAACTATCCATTTTCTCACATATAAAGAAAAGTGACTGATTCAGTGATCTCTCTCAGGCATCTGTCATTACTGAAAAGAGGAAATTTTGATGTATTGCAAATGTGGGTGTGAATATCCAATTATTCCTTGTGTCAGATTTTAACACAATACATACTACTTATACTAAGGTATTTTAAATTAGAAAAAAAAATAAGATGTTTTGGGTGGGCTTGGGGGAGAAGTGGAATGGGATTTAGTTTATTGACCCCTGAAAATTTAGTGTACCAGTTATTAATTGGATCTTATATTTCACCATTATATAATACCAGATTCATATCCTTTCAGATCTGTTGTCTTATCTCTGGGTACTTTGATCTCTGTGGTTGGAGGCAGAATGATGTTCTTTGGTTGCTTAGCAGTCTCCCTTCCTTAGCCAAGGTAGGGACGTGCTGCTAGGATTGGCATGAGTGTAATAGAACCGCTTTTGTTTCTATGGTGTCTTTTCCAACCAGAGAGAAAGTCAATGAAAAATACAGGCTTGTGCTAATTGTGTAGCACAGTTCAGAGGACAGTCTCATCTCTTCAGCAACCTCTGCTCCCCTTTCTGCACTTCCAGTGTTGCAAGGTGGAAAGGATTCCTTTTTCTCAGTCTGAAAACTTCCTCCTCCCCCCCCCCCCCCCCCCCCCCCCCCCCCCCCCCCCCCCCCCCCTAGTCTGTGGCAGGGGCATGGTTTTCTTGAAAAAGAAAAGTAACAGTGTTTGTCTTTCAAGTGGTTTTGTTTGACTTCGTTGTGCATTTCCAGTTTTCTGTGCCTGCTGCTTGCCCAATCCTTGTTGATGGTAGAAGCCACTAAGAGATGATTTTGTAATAAGTCTCTGAATGCTCACACGTGAGCGGTTGGGCAGGTGAACTGGGGACGGATGTTAAGAGGGGTGTCTTGTAGACTCCATTTCAGGCCGACTTCATCTTAGTTTGCTTCACTATCTCATTGCAGGGGGTGTGACTGATCTTTCATTTCACAATGGTAGCTCTGTACTGGAAAGCTAATTGTGTTTTTTCCTTTTTCTGAAACCTTCACTGTTAGGTTGTCTCAGCACCTCTCTTTTAGCTATTTCAAGCATGTTTCAGAAAATAGTACCTTCCTTTTCCTCCTCAGTTTCAGTATTCTGGCTAATTTTAATTTAGGATGGATATACTAAGTAACTAGTCAGAATGAAAGAGATGATATTCAGAATGCAGTTAAAAAATTGGCCTTAAAAGATGGCATTGTCTTTCAGCATTCTACAGTCCCTCAGGCACAATGTCTCTGGAAGTGCCAAGAGGCTATCTTTCCCTTGTGTCCTCCCCATTCACCTTAAGAACAGAAGAAGCTTTAAATAAGGTCTTATGGAGCCCTGTAAATTCTTTTGCCAGATGGAACTTGTGGTGTTGTCATCCTCTGCTGTGTCATTAGGCCTGTGAGCTCCTCAGAGCAAGGCCTAGGGCTGTGTGTGAAGGACTCTTTCCACTGCCTGCAGAAAGGAAGGCTGCTCCTGCTGACCCAGAGCCAGCCAAGCCCAGGTGCTGAGGGGAGGCTCCCAGCAGTCCGCAAGGGGCCGGAAGTCAGGTGATGTGCAGCTGCTCCATTGCTGGGTGTTTAAGGGGCCTTCTGGTGCACTTTCATGTGCCCGCTGACTAGCATCTTCTAAGCAGAAGGTTGAATTGCTGCCTCTGTAGTTCATAAGGATTCTATGATTTTTATTTTTGCAGTTTATTTCAGCAGTTTCTGTGCTCAGGCCAAGTCAGTTGCTGTCTTTTGGTCTTACTAGGGAAATAATTTGCTGATAGGTGCATATATACTAGGCCTTTGCACATCAGAGTTTAACAAGTCTTCTCTCCAGCCCATCTGTTCCATTAGCACTCCTTGTAATTCCATCTCTGCTTTAAATGTCAATTATGAATGTTACCCTGATTAAAAACATAGAGCTGGAGATCGTTAGGCAATCATAATTGTCCTTGCTTAGACCAGGGGAGGTTTGTGGGTTTTTTTCCCTTTTTAAATAAGGTAATTGCCGTGAAGTGCCAGAAATAGTGGGTAGAGTCAAGACCTAAGTCTGAAAGAAGCTCAGCCATTATCATTAGCCGTTTGGCCTGCAGCTAATCCTTTAATCTTTTTGAAATTCAGTTTTGCCATCTATAAAACGGGGTAATAAGACCTTTTCTTTCTTTTATTCGGAGACCTAAATAAGATTGCTTGAAGGTATTTTTTTGGTAAGTAATAAGGCATTATGAAGACTAATAATATTGACATTTGGGGTTGTGATACTCTTAAGTTCTATGAAATTTACATTTTGTAAAATCCAACCAATTCTGATCAGACAGTGGCCCCTCAGCCTTCCACAAATCTTACTTTGCTTCCCAGTGCCAACCATGACCCTTCTGAAAGCGTGCATCTTGGTTATTGAAGCAGTACACTAATTGATAGCTTTATTTCCCTATTACTGATGGAGAGAGCGAGATCGACTCTAGGTTTCACTATTCCAAACAGCACTACACTGAAAAAGTTAGCATCTGCTTCTGTGAGCACATACACAAGTAGTTCTCCAGAGAGCCACAGAGATGTCAAAATAGAAGACCCGCTTCATGTTGACCCCACTCCCTACTGAACTTGTGACCCCTCGGATTTCTCTTCACTGGATTTTGGAAGTCCATCATCGGACTTTCTTTTATAGTTTGTCTTAGTCTGTAAGCTCTGCTGAAACCTGTTTAACATCATCACCCAGGCCTCCCGACAGATGGCTGCACTTTGCTGAGCATGGAATTTGAGTCGCTTGCATGGAAGGCATGAATTCTACTGAAACATCACTGTCCCCATTATTGAAACCAAAAAACTCACTGCCGTAGAGATTCTGACTCAT
Source organism: Nesogale talazaci (assembly GCA_004026705.1). Classification (NCBI taxonomy): domain Eukaryota; kingdom Metazoa; phylum Chordata; class Mammalia; order Afrosoricida; family Tenrecidae; genus Nesogale; species Nesogale talazaci. The sequence goes on from PVJH01004608.1 coordinate 120,079, forward strand.
GGAAAAAAATTTTTTTGGTGGGTGGGGTGGAGGTCACTGCCCTCTGGTGGTCATGGGAGCTACCCAGTCTTGCTCCTGGAGAGCCACTGCTGGATTTGAACCAACAAGCCTGTGGGCCGCAGTCCCGCACTCAACCACTACACCACCGGGGTTCAGCTCCCTCCATTTTTTTTTAAAAGAGAACATATATTGGGTCTTAAAAGAAACAAAGACAACACAAAGACCAGACTCATCATTGGATGAAGGAGGCCAGCAACATAACGTTGAAATGGCGACTGAGACTAACTCTTCATAGGAGTAGAAAGCCTGGTCTTTCTCTTGAGGAGGGGTTGGTGGTTTCAGCCTGCCAACCTTGAAGCTCACAGCCCATTATATTACTATTAAATCATTTCTGGAAGCTTTCCAAATTGCTGCTCCAAGGGCTTTCTAAAGCTGTTGGACTGATTTACCAATGTTCCTGGCCATTAGATGACCAACTCAGGATTCTCATGTTCATTTTTACCAGTCTGATAAATAAATTATATATTAAATCTGAAGAACATTTATGGGAGCGTGGTTTGGGAGTTTAAACAAGCAAAACGTATAACTTGAGACAAATATACATTAACTGTAAAATTGGATTGAAAAATTGTCACATACAAGGGGGTACCTCCCCCCCCCCAACAAAAAAACAAAACAACAACCACAAAAAGCTCTAGTGGGCGGATCTACTGTACTACACCGCCTGCCTAAACCGATCACTTAACTCAAAGACCTTCAGTCTAGATTATGTCAAACATGAAGAAGACAAAAACTCTCACAGTTGGACTAGTAAAAAACACCATGATGAATGGCAAAAAAAAAAAAAAAAAATCAGGTTGCCAACACTTTCTTCTTGGAGTCTCAATCAACTACCTTGAAAGTAGCAGTCAAGAAAACAAAGGGCCATATTAGGAAAGTCTATCAAAGACCTCTTTAAAGTTTTAAAAAGCAGGGAAGTCACTCTGATGACCAAAGTGCTTCTGACTTGATGTATGGTAGTTTCGTTCACCTCATATGCATTTGAAAGCTGAAAAAGGAAGACAGAGTGCCTTTGAATTGTGGCATCGGTGAGGAACGTTGAATATCCCATGGACTGCCAGCAGAACAAATATTTCGGTCTTAGAAGAAATTGAGCCAGAATCCTCCAGGATGGTATGTCATTTCCAAGGGACATGTCTCAGAAAAGCGCAATTTCAGAAAAAGAAGACTATGTATGGTCGTCTTACCAGAAATGAAGGGCGGACTAGCACAGAAGTCACAGCAGGAGATGCAAATGTTTCAGCGGTCATGATGCTGGCTCAGGACAAGGCAACCTTTCGTTCTGATCAGCATAAGGTCACCATGAGTCGGGGTCCCATTGACGGCGACCAATTGTCCTATGGTTTAATCTAGGCTGTATTATGTCTCATTTGTAAAAATCAGTGTGACAGCAGTGATCATTACACACAAGTCATTTTTAAAACAACAGGGATCTCATTGGGGTTTTGATGTGCATTTCCTTAAGGAATCCTGGCGACGCAGTGGTAGTGGTTACTTATGCGTGAGACGGCTAACCGCATGGTCTGCACTTTGAAATCACCAGCCGCTCTGCGGGAGTCAAAACTGAGCCTTCTCCTTTGTGTCGGCTTCGACTCCACGGCACTGAGAGAGACTGTGAGTGAATGAATGATGAAAAGCGCCCTGATGGAGAAGTGAGTTACCCATGGGGCTGCTAGCCACACCACAGAGTCACCAGTTCAAATCCACCACTTGCTTCTCAGGAGAGAGAAGAGGCTTTCTCGTCCTGTAAGGATTTACAGTCTCAGAAACCCACGAGGGCAACTTTGCTCTCTCCTACAGGTTTCTATGAGTCAGAGATCAATGCCAGTGAGTTTGGTTTTGGAGACGACTCATCTGGGTGTCCTGGTGACACAATGCGTCAGGCACTGGACCGGCTGCTCACCAGGAGAAAGACGAGGGTATCCCCGTCTCTAAAGATGATGGCCGTGGACTCCATATGAAGAAGTTCCAGTCTGCCTGATGGGTTTGCCCTGAGTTAGCACCGGTTTGCTAATGAGTCATGAGTGGAGTCCTGGTGGCACACTGGTTCAGGCTTGGGTTGCTAATCGAAATGAGGCCACCTGCTTCTGTTAGCAGCCATAGGCCTTGGAAACACTGGAGCAGTTATATTCTGCCCCACAACAGGGCTTGGAGTCTGAGTTGATGCACTGGCAGTCCTGCCCCCCTCCCCCTCAATGCAATGCAATCCCCTTTTTAGGGGCATAGTGGCCATTTGTGCGTTTCCTTTGGAGAAATGTTCAAATCCTTTGCTAATTTAGAAACCAGGGTTGTTTCCCAAGAGTTATTTACAGATCGGGGGATATGGACTCTTAGAAAGTACTTGATTTAAAAAATATTTCCCCTCATTGTATGGGTTGTCTTTTCATGTGTTAATGGTGGTCTTTGAAGCATAAACATTGTTTTATGAAGTCCCCGTTAACTCATTTTTTCTCCTATTTTTTCTTGTGCTTTTGGTGTTCAGACTAAAGAAACCCTAAGTGTGAAGATCTACACCTCTTGTTTTCTCCTAGGCACTTTAGTTTTGGTGTATTTTATGAAGTAGACATCGGACATCTTCACTTTACATGTGGCTCCAGCACCAATTGCTGAAAAGAACAGCGTTCCCATAATTGTCTTGACATCCTTGTCAAAAATTGATTGACTATAACTATAAAGAGTTATTTCTAGACTGTCCATTCCATCTGTTTGTTTGTCCTTAAGTCACATCCACACTCTCTTCGCTATTGTAGCTTTGGAGTAAGCTTGACATTGGGATGTGGGATTTTTTATTCTTTCTCAAGATTGTTTTGGCATTTGATTTTTAAGGCAAACATTTTCAATGGGTGTGCTTTCTTCAGGGAGACTAATGTATAAATATTAAAATATTCAAAATAGGGACTTGATCATTGAAGAAAGGAAAGTAGATGGTCTGTGAATGAACAGGTGACCAAATGCCTAAATAGTTGTGTTTGTGCGCTTGTGTTTTTAAAGACTCCATTTATGTATCAGCACCTTCCTTTGGATGCTCAGCATGTGCTAGACATTGTGCTAGTTCTCCATAAACTAATGAAGCGCAGCGAGTTATTTCGTGTTTTTAAAAGAAATGTGGATTTTTGATCATCAAAGATATGTAAGTAATCAAAGTAAGCATATGAATAGGGGGAAAGTTTACTCATCAGAGTTGAAAGCCGGTCCCATCAGTGAACATTGCTTAGCATACAATTTTGCTAGTAGGTGTGAAAGTACAAAAAGAAGAGGGTTGCTGTCTAGAAGGTAGCTGTGTGGAGCACTTGGAGAAGGACCCAAGAACTGTGTTTTCATCACACACACACAACCTGTGCGCGCCTCTTCCCCCCCCCCCCCACCACGTGCACATACCTCCTCCCAGACAGCCTCTCCGTGGAGGCGAGGGCCCTCCTGCATTTGCCTTTCTTCTTCACCCCGTCCTTCAACAGTATTTTGAAAATATCAGGCAGTGTGATGACTGAAGGATTTATGGGTTCAGCCATAAATGTGCGCTCCTGTCATATAGCCTTATATTAGGATTTGCAAACACTTAGTAGCTGTCATTTTTGTGCTCAAGAATCTTGTGGTTTAGGGGCTGAGCCCCGGTGGCGTAGTGGTTGTGCACGGGATTGTGGTCCACTGGGATGGAGGTTCGATTCCAGCTCCACGGAGCAAAGGCTAGGCCTCCTACTCCCACCACCTGAGGGCAGGGATGCCAAAAAAAAAAAAAAAAAAGAAAGAATCTTGTGGTTTAATGCGAATAAGAGGCAGTTCAATATGATACACTCTGACAAAAGTTAGATTAACTAGAGTAATAAATAATAGGCAAAACAATGCACGATAAATAAACATCTTGGAAGGAGTCATTTGAGACCATTGGATGTTCCCAGTTGGTAAGGGGAAGTCTTGAATGGAGGTAGAATTTTACCAAGTTTGAAAAAAACTGAAGGAAAAAAGAATTAAAAGAAGGGACGGACCCTGTAGATGGTTATTGAGGAGAGAGGATAAGCCTTTTTCAGGTCAAGAGGGAGGTCTCAACTGGGATGGCAGTCCCTCTCTCTAGCAGTGGCTGTTGGGAAAGGTGGGAGGTTTTGGTTGCCCTTCTGTTTGGAAGTCCTTGCTTCTGGCTTTTTGTGGGCTGTGGCCAGGCATGCTTAAGTCCCGCTGTGTGAAGTTAGGAACCGCTCTGCCACAGGGCCCAGGGCCCAGCAGCCCACAGTTCAGCTCGAACTCCGAGGAAATAGATGGAGCTGCGTAGGGAAGATGTTTTTAAGACTAGTTCTTCTGTGCATATACTGTTTTTTAAAATTTTTTGTTTTTGTCAGTGGAGAAGATGAAATGGGAGATGCATGTAGTTAGAGAGGAATACAGCAGGGGGAGACTTTGAAGCCAGGGCAAGAATCTAAACTTGATGAATTTAGTGATTCTTTACACTGTCTTTGCTCTTCTAGTTAGACTCTTCTTTTCTTTATTGTAGAACGAGCCCCTGACTCCCGGTTATCATGGATTCCCAGCACGGGATAACCAGGTTGGTACCTGTATTTATCATTCAAATGGGGTGTGTGTTTGTGTGTGTGTGTGTGTTTGTGTGTGTGTGTGTGTGTGTGTGTGTGTGTTTGTGTGTGTTTTATCGAAGGATATTGTAGTGGAGAGTGTTTTGAAGTTACTTACTTTGGAGAGCAATGCGACTTTTTCTGTGATATATTGACTTCTAGAGATAAAACGCAATATGATTTTTAGTTTAAAAATTATTACAACCATGCTGTTGAAATTATGGGAATTGTACGGAGGATTACTGTGCCATCACGGGCGGGATTACTTTTGTGTCTTTTTCCCCCAGGCTGCCCAGTAATTTTAAAATATCTTGTCTAAAGAACCAAAATTCTAAATGAAAACTCGTCGCCCTATTCCCCTACATTGCCTTTGACTGTATAAGATTTTTGAGACCTTGCAATAATCTCCAACCAGAAACTTCCAT
>PVJH01004609.1:0-123143 GCA_004026705.1 Nesogale talazaci
ACCACACAATTCAATAGTTTAAATCATACTAAGAAAAATTGTAGTATCATCACCATAATCAATCTTAGAATATTTTCCTCTTTCTTGTGCTCATTGTTATTAGCCCCCCATTTCCTTCCAACCTCCCCTTTCCAGAGGGGTCATTAGGGTCATTCTTCAGAGTTGCCTATTGGCTTGAATTTAGTTATGGAGCACCCTCAGTGAACTTGGCTCGTGAAAGGACTTTCCTCTGATACATTTTTGTGTATTTATGCTTTTACCGGTCTTCTCCAATCTTTACTTTTGTCCATGGTATCTAACAATAAATACTTGAGTAAAAAAGTAAACTCAACTGTGATCTTTTTGTAATATTAGAAAGAATCCTAATTAAAGACTGGATGTACTTTGCCAAAAATTATTTGGTAAATGGAATAATAGTTTTCTAGATTCTGTTTCTGTGCAGCAAAATGTTTGCATAAAATATAAAATAAAAGAAACAGTAAAAATGAATCTTTAAAACATTACGCTCAAGGAAATAAGTAGGTCCCCAATTCATAACTATTCTATAATTCTACTTACATGAAACACACAAAGGCAAAGAAAGCAAAGTGTATTAATGATTGCCAACCGAGTGAAGGACGGCACAAGAGAGCGCTGTTGCTTAGGGGACATGGTGCATGTGTTCATGGTGGTGGAATCATTTGGAAATGTGTAGTGCTGATGAACATAATCTAAGTCATCGAATTGCACATGTAAAATGTGGATTGACCAGTATTATATATTTTACTATAATAGAACAATTTAAAATGATAATATGCTTAATTCACATACTTAAGGCAGCATCTAATTTTAGGTTTAGTTGAGCATGAAGGGATATTAGCATTAGTGATTATTAGTATTTATTCTTTATTTTGTAACAACTTTAGTTTCTTCTTCCCGGATATGAAGAAACCTCAATTTCAAGTGTGGTCAGTTGTCCCTTGGCTAGAAAGAGCAGCAAGGAAGAGAATGGTGCGGTGTTTTCTAGGAGCAGTATTATTTTGAAATTCATTCGGCAATAGTCTTTTTCAAAAATACGTGACTGTAATGTAACAGCATTACCATCAGCTGCAATAAATTGCCAAATTGAAATTGGACTTGTATGCAACTTCTAAAAACCTTTTGAATGCATCTGGACTATTCAGATCTCAGTCCCTAGGACATCTTGAATGTTATCATTTTGTTAGGAATTAGCAATTAAGATGGTTAGAAATTAGCAATTAAAATGGTTAGAAATTTGAAATTAAGATTGTATAGCTTACCTTAGATTTTTTTAAAAAATAAAGAAGTGCCTTCAGCTGTAATACTTCCATTAGGGAGAATGCTGAGAGGGAGAGAGATATGGATAAAGGAAGGGGGGAAGCATACTTTTACTGTATTAATTTGAATAATTTGCTTTCCATTTCTATTTCTGTCTCTTTCCTCTTGGTGCTTTCCTCTTTGGTGCTTTTTGAATAGTACGGATGCCTGATTGAGCCAGAGACTTTATAGTGTGTCTATAGCTGGGCACTCAACTTGGTGGCCTCTGCCTTCGAAACCTCTATGGCTAGAAGTAACCCCTCATCGGTGAGCTCTTATGATACAGAATGTGATATGCTGTAAAGTTGAGCTAATCAGTCTTATGCAATGACAATCCACAGGGAGTAGTGACTCCTCTTGGGACAGCTGGGGAAGTTTCTGTCTGGTTCCAAAGGATGAGTCGGATTTTGATTCCTGCTTTGCGGTGAAGGAAGTTTGGGTGTAAGATCATGGCCTAAGAAGAGGGAACAGAGAGAGAAAAGGTCTGAGATTAAGGGAGTAGGGGGTATGTGGTGAATAAGGAAAGATGCTCCCTATTGTGCACCAGTATCGGCTGGGGAGCACCTTCCAGGGAAATGCCCTTAGAGTTAAATGGTTCTCTGCTGTTCCCTGTAAGTAAATGCAGATGTGAATTAATGCACATGTGTACAAACATACATATCAAGGTATTTTCTTTCTCTTCCACCAGAATTAAATTTTGTATAGGGACATAAGGGTTTTATCATTCCACCTTGTCTGTCTTCCTGTCTGGAACATATTCAGTTTTACCTGGGTGTTAAAGGCCACTCAGGGAAAGGAGAGTAAAAGAAGCTTGGAGGGTTGGTGGTTCCTTCTTCACAATTCCACCACGTTTTGGTTTGTTGTACTGTGTTGGCTTGTGTGTTGCTGGGATGCTGGAAGCTATGTCAGTGGTATTTCAGATGTCAGCAGGGTCACTCATGGTGGACAGGTTTCAGAGGTGGTTCAAGACTAAAATAGACTAAGAAGAAATGCCGGGTGATCTCTGTCTGGAAGCTTTATGTATTACAACAGAATATTTTCCAAGTTGTGCAGAAAGAAGCGTCTTCTTGTCTAGGAGGCATGGTAGCATAGCAGCAACAAAGAATTTCAACATACCTGGGTCATGAAGCTAACACAGGACCTGACAGATTTTTGTTTTGTTATGTGGAGAGTCACCATGAATCAGAGATCCATGGGATGGCAACTAAGAACATATAAAGAAAAATGAAAATGCCTTGTTTTCAAATAACTATGTTGCCTGACCAGCAGCAGGAAGAAGCATAGCTGGACTTAGTATGCAAATCTGAGATAAAAGTTTCATGAAAAAATATCCTTAATACTAATATTTGTGTTTATGCCTTTTTTCATTAGTTCTGTTTCATTAAAAAAATGAATGCTTATCCTGACTCATCAGTCGATTTCATGTTCACGAGGTCAGATCATTTGAAAAACTCACTGACTAGTTGGAAGTCATAATTGTTCCTCCCACCACTACTCAATATTACTGACTCTTACTGTTTTCTTACTGCTCATTTAGTGAGAATCCTACTCATGTTTCTCCCTAAATACAATTTAGCTTTTGTTATAACAAAAAACATTAAGTCATGTCACCCATTGGACTGTCTGAAAGATTAAAAAGAACAAAGCCAGTAAATAGAACCATCAAAAGAGTTTACTTTGAACTTGGAAAGGGTTCTTTTCTTGCCTAAGTTATTTTCATTGTGGGAGGAGTTGACTATCTGTTCAAATGGAAATGCTGATGTCCACCCCTTGAGAAGTTGTAGTCCTTTGGTGTCTGTGTCTTTCATTATCTCGCCCTGTTTAAGTCAAGATTCTTTGAAATTACACAAACATACTAGAGCTAGCACTAACCTTGGAAGTTGTGTGTGTATTTGGGGTGGGGTGGGGAGAGTGGGGGTAGGGAGGCCAAGGGCAGGAAGCTTCCTTTAAAAGACCTTGAAGAGGGAGCTGGAAAGCTTCAGAAGCTTTGGCAGGCATTCTCACATTCTCATAGGATTTTTATTTTTGGCTACAATGGTTTCATCTCTGCTCTTTTCCGTGTGCCTCCTTCCTCTCTCTATCTCTGCCGGCGGGCTGATTTTCTCGGCTTCTCTGCAGACACGACTGCCGCAGACCCTGTGTTTACTTCTAGTCAGTCTAGAATGGTCATGCCCTAATTTTCAATTCCCAGAAGGGACAGCATCATTAGCTTAGCATTGCGACAAATTCCACACTGGTTCAGTTAACTGTGTCCAAGTTTGGTGGGATCAGAAATTAAAATGTATTCCACGTGTTTACTTTTGTGGGTAACAAAGGGAAGATCCGCAGCTCCCAACAATTAAGAGGGGTGTTGCATCTAAGCTCATGTCTTAAAAGATGTTCACATGCATTCTTTTTTTTCCCTGTGGGCATCACAGCCTCCTGGAGGGAGTAGGAGGCCCAGCCTTGCTCCTGGAGAGCTGCTGCTGGATTTGAATTGCCAACCCTGTGGGCCACGGTCCCGCACTCAACCACGACGCCACCGGGACTCAGCCCTCACATACATTCTTAAAGTATTGGTTGGCATGTATTTATTTGTTAAAGTAAACTGAAATGCATTTCTTTTCCATAATATAGAAATTCACAAGATTATGCCAATCTAGATGGCTGGCAATAGCTTCCAAACTCTCATAGCCATCAAGTTGATACCTACTCATAAGGACCCTGTAAGATAAGACAGACCTGTCTGCTGTGGGTTTTTCTGAGATTGCCATTCTTTCCAGGGCTAGAAAGCTTTCTCTTTCTTCCATGGAGCTGCTGGTGGTTTAGAACTGCTTATGTAGCACTTAGCAGTAGAATACGAAACCAACTAGGCCACCAGGACTCTTGATAATAGCCTCCCCCCCTCCAAATCCATACTCACTGCCACCGAGTCAATGCTCATTCATAGTCACCCCCTGTGAATTTCCGAGGTTGTAACGTGGGGGCAAAAGCCCAGTCTTTTACCTGAGGAGCTGTTGGTGGTTTCTAACTGCCAAACATGTGAATTGTAGCCCAACTCATTAGAAAACCAAAGCAAAATAAACAAACAAAAACCCAAAACGTGCTAAGTCAAAGTTAACGAACAGAAACAAACCCATTGCTATTGCATCTATTTTAACTCTTAGCTAAAGGACAGAGTAAAGCAGGCCTATAGGGTTTCACAGGCTGTAAAACCTTTACAGTAACGTACTACCACATCATTGTCCCATGGACTCACTGGCAGAAGTGGACCCGCCACCTTTTGGGTGAGCCAAGTGCTTAAGTGCTGTGCAGTTAGGACTCCTCAAAGACAACGTTAAGGATTGTAAAACATTAGCCTTAAGCTATTATGTGCTTCCTTTTCCTCTTTTTTACATTATTTTATTTATATTTGTGTTGAACATATACCAGCCCAACAATATTTACATGTATGATTCACTGACATTGATCGCATTCCTCGAATTAAGCAACTTCTCTCATCTTCCTTTTATGAGTTGTTTCCTTCCCTCTTTAGTATAAACTCACTACCTACCTCCCACCCCCAGATTTCCTGTCTAAAATGTTGAGTTACTGTTGTCAGCTTGTTCTCATACAGATAGAATTTAAAGGCGCCCAATCCTTAGCCTTAAGTTTGTTATACACTAAACAAACAAACCCAATTCATTGCCACTGAGTTAATTCTGATTCGTAGAGACCCTATGATTTTCAGAGACTGTACCTGTTTACCAGGAGTAGCAAGTCTTATCTTTCTCCTGCGAAGCATCGGATGGTTTTGAACTCAAACCCATTTCACCTTAGACCAAACATGTCCTATGAGGATGCCAAAGCTTCCATTTCGATGTGGGCTTGATCACAGACCACTGAATTCTTTGGAAGATGTTTAGGAAAATGGAAACACTTCCTTCAGAAGTATAAAGACTTTGATGAGTTTACATTCTACTGTTGTAAAGAGTGAGAGTTTCAGAAACCCCTTGATCTTATAGGGTCGCTCAAATTGGAATCAACTTGATGGCAGTGAGTTTGGCTGAAATTTAAAGATTTTTTAGGGAAGTAAGCTTTTTTTTGGGGGGGGGAATGTTTACTTTGTTTTTAATTTTATTGCAATAAGATATATATACGCAGTTTGCGATGTTAGCCATTTTAAGTGTTGTCATTTACCATATTGTCCTATCATCACAGTTATGCATTTCCAAAAGTTTTGTATTATTCCAAACAGAAATTTATTGCCCTTCAGCAATAACTTATTTTCGCCTTTTGAGTTCACAGCAGCTTTTGACTCTATGTAGTTGCCTGTTATAGTTATTTCATATAAATTGGATCACAGAAGAGGTGTTTTTTTGTGTCTGACTCATTTCACTCATTATAATGTTTGCAAAGTTTATCTGAGTCATATTATATAACAGAATTTCATTTGTCATTATGGATGAATATATTTATGACATATTTTGTTTATTCTTTCATCTGTTGATGAATTTTTGAGTTGTCTCCAATTTGGGGGTATGGTAAATAAGGCTTCAATGAATATTGGTGCACCTGTTGCAGTCATTGCTTTCCATTCTATTGATTTGTATTGTCCTACCCTTCCACTATTGTTAGTAAGTAAACTTATGTAACATATGAAAATTTCATCTAGTATTTTGACCACACACAACTCTTCATTTTAAAAGACACAAGTCATTAAAATGTAGAATTTGTAGAATATCTTGTGTATCTAACAATTGAGAATGTTGAGGGTTAAAGAAAAGAAATATTTTAAAACTGCACTAAAGTTATATTTTATTAGCCTTATTGTTCTTGGCTTATATGAAAGCAGTTCCTTTGGAGAGTTTTGATTTAGAATCAGGGATACATAAAATAGTATTACTACGAAATCATAGAAACATTTATTAAAACATTTATTTTAAAAAGATGATACTAGTTTTTGACATTTCCTCCATCTATGTCTATACATTTCTGAGGAAGCATTTCCGTTTTCTGATCATCCTCCAAAGAATTCTGTGGTCTTTGATTTATACCTTATCAAGATGGAAGTTTGGGCATCGTCATTGGACTCAGTTGGGTTCCTTTAAATGTACTTTGCATTTTAGGAGCAAAGAGTATACTAAAGGGGCAAGTTTGAAGTTCTTTGGTGGATAGGTTACAGTTCCACAATGACACTCTCACTGGATAACCCTTGCTGCCCCCCAGAATGAACTGATATTGTTATTACTAAAAGAAAGAAAAAACTCCCAGACACAACTTTCTGGGTCTTTTTTCCCATGTAAATTTTCATTTTCTTTTATCTTCTTCGTAATAAGCCCCAGTGATTGTCCTTTGAGAAAATCTATCTAGATAATTCCTTTGGAAACCCCCAAGTTTCTGTAACCTTCTGGGCTATTCAATCAACCTTGAATTTGTCTTCAAGATCTTCCTGACCTTCCTTAAAATGTTTGATCCAACTAAAAAGCTATTTTGTTTTAAAGGTTCAATGATTTGGTAAGAGACCTATTGGAGTTTTGTTTTAAAAAACCCTCTATTTTCCCTGACATCAAAAATCACTTTTCCCTAACGTATAGAAAATATTCTTTCTGCTTGTTGACGGCAGGTTAAGAAGACAGAGACAAATGTATTACTGAGAGAACTTGACTGTAGCCATCACTGGTTTCAGAGACGGGTTTAAACATGTTTTCTTTTGAATAAACCCATGCATAGAACTCTAGTACTAATATTTTAAACTTACCATCATATATTAAGATTTTAAATTTATCAAATAAGGGAGATTAGAGACATTGATTATAGTTCTACTTTGGTACTTAGCAAATACATATATTAATGCTTATAGTACTTACCACCCATAATAGTCTGACTTTTCTAGAGTCACACCAGTGTCACACATAAATGTATAAGAAGGAACTTTGTATCAAGAAAGCAACCTAGTCCAGTCGGATTCAAGTCTATGGATCTGATGCTAGCCACACCCCTCTTCAGATTCACTCAACTGCAGGTCAATCACTCAGAAAAGTGAAATGGGATGCAGGATGATCACAGGCCACTGGGGGCAGACTGTTGTAGAATCAAGATCAGTGGAAATGTGGCAGACACCAACAGCTCTCAGGTTGTGGGGAGCACACAGGCCTGCCCCGGTGCAATCAGGAAGATGAAGGGACAGAGAGAGAGAGAGGCCAGAGCTCTCCAGTCTGAGATTCCAACATCTGGCAAACTTTACTCTGTACCTGGAGATAAAAGAAAGTGCTATCCTTTATCCTTGTTAGTAATGTAAGCACCTGGATTTTCCAGAGGTCATTAGTGCAATAAATCAATAATTAAAAATAGCAGGAGCTTCTTCACTTTGGAAAATGTTTTTGGCCTTATATACTAAAGATTAATGCATGCTAAATTGAGAATTAGGAAGGAAAAAAGGGAAAGTTGACCTTTCTCTTTTAGTCTGAATAAACTGGAAGAGAATCGGAAAGACAGGCTATCAGTATAAGGCAGTATTTTAAGCTTTCTATGTTTATCCATTTGAAGCCTGTTATTTTTCAACATGTTTTCACTATGAAAAACCAGAATAATGTATGCTCTTGAAATTGTGTTGAAGATGAAGATTCATAACATAAACTATTTGTCCAAGGCATCAGGTATCAGGCATCAAAGAACAAAAAAATCATATCATTGTGAATAAGAGGGAGGCCAGTTTGGAGACCCAAAGCCCATTTGTAGGTAACGGACATCCCCTTAGAGAAGGGCCACAGAAAGGAGATGCCAGTCAAGATACAGTATAGCAATAATGAAATATGCAACCCCTCTTGAATTGTACCAGTGTACATCCTCTGGTCTAACCAGATTTGTAAGGTAGATTTGGGATCGTGATAGTGGTGGAAGAAAGCATTTAAGAACTAGAGGAAAGTTGCATATTTCATTGTTGCTACCCTGTACCCTGACTGGCTTGTCTCCTCCCCACCACCCTTCTGTATGGGGATCCCAAATCTGTACCCCCCCCCATTTATAATGATGTAATTTTTAGTTCTTTGATGCTTGCTAACTGATCCTTTGGATGCCTCGTGGTCACACAGGCTGGTGTGCTTCTTGCATGTGGACTTAATTGCTTCTGAGCTAGATGGTGATTTTTTAAAGTAGTAAAGTTTCTTATTTATATCAGTGTCTCTAATGTCTAGCACAGTTCCTGGTTCATTATAGGTGTTCTAGAAATGATATCCTGCTAACGTTTTTGTGTGATGCTAAGTAGTAGGTATTTTGTCTCCACCTTATAGAGGAGCAAACAGTGGCACAGAGAGGTTAAGTACTCAAGGTCACTCAGTTCAGCAGTAGAGATAGAATTTGACACCAGGTTGAGTATCTCCAGAGTGCATGCTCTTAATACTATAATGCCTCTTCTCTGAGAATGGAGGGATGTCCCCTGGGATATGGGTGAGGGGTTTCCACAAAGGCAGTTAAAAGTATTTCAGTGGAAGGGCCAGGAGTCTCCTCATCTGGAGGAAACTGGGAGGGTGTGTGTGTGTGTGTGTGTGTGTGTGTGTGTGTGTGTCCTGAGGCTTGGAAAATGTTACATGTTAATGTGTATTCTATTTTATATGCTATTTCTACTTTTGGAGATTTAAATAATCAACTATTCTTTTGAGATATATTTTCTTCATTAATAGGTATATTTCTATAGTGAAGTAGAGGGACCTTTTTATTGCAAGCCCTCACTTTTGTTAAAAGGTCTATTATTGTCAATTTCTCATTCCTTTATAAAGATTTACTTTGATAGTTTGGTTATGAGTGTTGATAAAATTTTAGGAAATCTACTATAGTGTTATTGAAAATCATATGTGATTAAGAGTGAAGATGTTGCTCACACCAGTAAAAACTTTGAGTCAGTAAAAACTCAAGTTTTCGTGGCGTAAGTGGTTGAGTGCGGAACTGCAGCCTGCGGGCTTGGCGGTTCAAATCCAGCGGCGGCTGGGTAGCGCCCATGACCACCAGAGGCAGTGATGCCCACAAAACAAACAAACAAACAAACAAACAAACAAAAAACTCAAGTTTTCTTGAATCCTTAGAAAATGAACTTTGTAAAATAGAAATATTAAGCAGCATTTATCCTATTAACTTCAATTTATTTTTCATTTCTGATAATCGGGTTAAATATTTTTTCTTGTTGGCTCAAAACCATTGTCATAGCTATCACTGGCCAATGTTTTAGAGATGGCTATGGTATCAGTGGTGTAATGGCTTATAAACTGGATGGCTAACCATAAGATAAGCAGTTCAAATCCACTAGCTACCTCTCGGGAGCAAGATGAGGTAGTCCGCTCTCATGAAGATTTCCAGTGTCAGATACTTCCAGGAGTACTTCTACTCTGGCCTAACAGGTCTCTATAAGATGAAACTGACTGAATGGCACTTAGTTTGATTTTTTGGTAGGCTCTGTTGATCCTTGTAGGACTATGGCTTCTACAAATTGTAATCCTGGATTGTTGTGCTTTTCTTGAATTACTTTAAAGATATTTTTCCTTTTTCTATTCTGGCTCTCAGGTGTTATATCTTACTATTTTCAGTGTGCCTCCTCCTGATGTGTCACAGTCTTAAAAACAAGACTTCTTAGTCAGTTTTAGTTGTACCTGAAGGACCAAGGAGTGTATCAGTAACATAAATATGCTACGTATTTGAGCTTTGTAGCAAATGTTGTCTGTGAGGCATCTTATTTATTGCTTGCCTGCTGTGGTTTGAATAGAGGAAATTACTACAAAATTGGCAGTCTAGATACGATGAACAGGTAAATATTTATTTTGTTAAAAAGTATTATTTGGCTTAATTTTCAAAAGTTCAGATAATTTGTTAGTGGAATGTGTCAGTGACTTTTCTAATTGAATTTCACTAGGAAGCATGAAAATATGTTCATGTATATTCTATTTGAAAGGGGGAGAAAAGCCAAGACATATTTTGCATGGTAAATTTCACGAGCCACATTAATCAGACACCTTGCAGGTGAGTAAATGAGCTATAGTATTATGTCAGAAGACATGATACTTCATAAGGACGACAAACATTTGAGTGGTACATTGAAAACCACAAAAAATAGTTAAAGCTCTTGGTGTTTAGTTAAGGTGTTCAGGAAATCTGAGAGAAAAGTTATCGCATGAAATGAAAGAGAGCAGACCAGGATGGTGGAAGCTCAGAAGGAGAATGAAAGATTAAGCAAATTAAAAGGAAAGAATGTGAACAGTGTGATAGAAAACAGAAATTAAAGGAAGGCATGGGGCCGGAGCAAGAAATTTTGGGGGATCTTAGTCAGCACAATCATATTCAGAAGGCTGATCAAGATTGGTAACAGGTTCTTGACTTTAAGAGGCAGTCATTGGTAACAGTATAAAGAACAGTGGGCCAAAATCAGCATTCATAGCTCAAAGAAGGGAATGTGATCACAGTTATAATGGGAAGAGGATCTACAATCACTCAGCTCTGGGTTAGATTCTGGCTTCATCACTTCGGTTTGAAGTTGCACAGTTTCTTTGAGTCTCAGTATTCTTACTGACATATTTCAGACAATGATGTCTCCCTTGAAACAGTAAGAATCTCTGGAAATGTACACATTATTTGCCTAGGAGAGTGCGAGGCAATTAGCTGGTGCTTATCAAATGCTCAATAACATTAATAGGTAATTGTATTCTGAAGAAATAATAATAATATTATCTCCTATTGTTGTTACTAGGTGGCATCTAGTCAATTCAGATTTACAGTGAGCAAGGACAACAGAACGTACAGTACATGATTGAAGGAAACCTTGCCTGGCTCTTGGCCATCCTCATGATTGTGGTTATGTTTGATCCCATTGTTGGAGCAACAGTGCATCTCACTGAGGGCCATTCTCTTTTCCAAATAAAATCAAATCCTTGACGACTTCAATATTTTCTTCATTTATCGCGATATTTGCCACTGGTCCAGTTGTGAGATTTTAGTTTTCTCTACATTGAGATATAACCATACTGAAGGTGTTGATCTCCATAGTAACTAAAATTGTGCAACTACTCAGGTTTTCAGTTTCCAAATCATCATTGCTTGATGTCACTTGATTTATGGCACATTTTTAGTTTATTGCTTAGACTGTTGTTGTTATTGCTCCTGCTTCTACTTCTCTTGCTATTATAATTTAAAATTGGGTGGATGGATGGCATCTTGGACAGCAAGTAGTGCAAGTAGTATCTGTCTTAAAGGTACTGCAGCTTAGAAATATAATTGGCCCTATGTCACACAATTAGTGAAAAACATATAACACAGCTTCAAGAAGGTGACTCCCAAAGACCTCTGAAATAAACCCTAATATGAACAAACAAAAGCAAAACAAAACATAAATATTAAAAATGCTGAAAATCAGATCTGGTCCAGCTTCCATCTGTGGGGGGAATCAATTGACAAAGTTGTAGCTGTGCAACATTTCTTACAAGGGCAGATCCTTGCCTCTCAGATTAAAACCTGCCATATTAATGGCAAAGGAGCATTGGGATACCAAATATATGGTGGTTTAGAGTCTCCTTTCATCGGACACCCATAAGTGAAGAGTCTCCCCCGAAGGTCAATAACTGCCATTTCCACAGTCTTGGGGTAAACTTCCTTACTTCCTTTCCAATCAGGGAATTTCAGACCTAAGTTCAAGGTTTACAGGTAGTTTTAAGGTAGGGCTCAGTTCATTCCGTCGGGCTTCCATGTATTGAGGGACAACAGGTTCCTTATAAGGCCAGAGTCTAAGATAACGATATTGGAAAAAGAGGAAAGTAAAAAGAAATAGAGGAAATAAATGAGAGGCAAAGGTCTAAATTCAGGCATGTACATAGGTAAATATGTTTATATGTGATGATGGGAAAATAGATCTACATTCTTATGCTTATAGGGTTAGTATTAAGGCAGCAGGTGGGTATGGGACCTCCACTCAAGTAATTTCTCAATGCAAGTACACTTTGTTCTACTAAATTGGCATTCGATGATGCTCACCTTCCTGACACAATTACTGAAGACAGATGTGTGCATAAGCAAAAGTGGTGAAGGAAACTGGTGGTTCCCAGCTAGCAAAAGATGTAGCATCTGGGGGTCTTAAAGGTTTGAAAGCAAACAAGTGGCTATCTAGCTCAGAAACAACAAAGTCCACATGGAGGAAGCACACCAGCCTGTGTGACCATGAGGTGTTAAAGGGATCTGTTATCAGGCATCAACAAATTGGAAATCATATCATTGCGTTCCCACCTTTCTGATATGATCACTGAAGACAAATGTGTGCATAAGCAAATGTGGTGAAAAAGGGATCAGTTATCAGGCATCAAAGAACTAAAATTATATCATTATAAATGAAGGAAAGTACATATTGAGGACCCAAAGCCTACATGTAGTTCGTGAAGCAATATCCCCTTACAGAAGGGTCAGGATGGGGGGTGGGGGGGGGAGACGAGCCGAGCCGGTATAGTTTAGCAATGATAGAATATGCAACTTTCTTCTAGTTCTTCAATGCTCCCCCCCCACCATCACAATCTACCTTACAAATTCAGCTAGACCAGAGGATGTACACTGGTACAGATAGGAATCAGAAACATGGGGAATCCAGGACAGATGATCCCTTCAGGACCAGTTGTCAGAGTGGTGATACTGGCAGGGTGGAGGGAAGGTGGAGTAGAAATGGGGAACCCAGTACTAGGATCTACATATGGCCTCCTCCCTGTGGTATGGACAACAGGGAAGTAGGTGAAGGGACAACTCAGAAAGAGTAGGATATGACAAAATAATAATAATTTATAAATTATTGAGGGTTCATGATGGAGAAGGAAACAAGGAGGGAGGGGGAATATGAGGAGGTGATACCAGGGCCTTAAGTGGCTAGAAACTATTTTGAGAATGACGATGGCAGCAAATGTACAAATATGCTTTTCATACAATGGATGTATGTATGGATTGAGATGTGAGTTATATGGGCCCCCAATAAAATTATTTTAAAAAAGAATATAGCCTGGAGATAATTCTGGAGCAGTACTTTGATATATCTACCCTTCTGTTCCATAGCTACAGAATCCTCAATCCTACCATCTGTCTGTCAGTCTGGGGTACCATGGTGTTGTGTGTTATTCGTTGTTAGGATGCTGCAAGCTATGCTACTGATATTTCAAATATTAGAAAGGTTCACGCTGTTGGAAAGGTTTTAATGGTGCCTCCAGACCAGAACAGAGTAGGAAAAAAATCAAGAGATCCACTTTCATTGTCTCAGTCTATCTCATTGAGGGTCCTCCTAAATTTCCTTGGTCCCCTACTGATGTCATTGATTGATGTGTCCAAATAAAGGACGCCAAATATAGCCATCCTTCCTTCAAAGCAACCTTCTTGTATTTCTTTTTTAAAATAATTTTATTGGGGGCTCATACAACTCTTAGAACAATCAATACATGAGTGGGATCAGGCAAGTTAGTACATATGTTGCTCTCATTCTGTTCTAGACTTTTACTTTCTCTTGAGCCCTTGGTATCAGCTCTCCTGCCCCCTCTCCCCCCTCATAACCCCCTGGTAGATTATACATTTTAATTATTTTCATCTCTCACACTGACTGATCTCCCTTCCCCTTTGTTTTCTGTTGTTCTTCCTCCTGAAGAGGTGTCTATGGTCATGTGATCATTGTGATGGGTTTCTCCTTTCTCCTTTATTCTGCCCCCTACACTTTTGGTATCACTATTTGCATTCCAGGTCTAAAATTCTTTTAAAGGTCACAATGTATTAAGTACACTTTTGACAATGCCACAGTTTAAACATATCAATTCTTCTTCTGTCTTCCTTTATCATATCCAGCTCCAAATAGAGTCCTATGGATTATAACAAAAAAGAGAGAAGCTGAATGCTTTGAGATGAATTTTGACAGTCCAGCTGCTTAGAGTTTAATAAACTATTGCTGTAAAAAATTGATATTTTCTGAACTAAAAGTTTCATCATGAGCTTTTGTCCTTAATTTGGATTTTTATCTCAATCACTGTTTTCACACTCCTAAATGGCATAATAAGAAGTTCTGATGGCACAACGGAATAAGCATTGGGCTGTTAACGAAAATGCTGGCAGTTTAAACTCATCAGCCACTGCACAGGAGAAAGAACACTCTACTTCTGTAAAGATTTACAGCCCTGGGAATTGTATGGAGCAGTTCTATGCTGTCCTAGGGAGTCATTATGTGTCAGAATTGACACGCCAACAGCAGGTTTGGGTTTGGTTTGATTTTTTTGAGTCAGAAGCAGGTACTTTACTCAGTTGACCTCAGTTGGGGCCTTGTAATTATAAAATATTTTGGAGACAATTTTAAAACCTCTTAAGGATTTTGAAGTTGGAGTGTTTTGCAAATGTCATTAGGTTTTCGTCCCACTTTTCAGTAAACAAATCTGTAAATCATAGTCCGTGCAGTCAACGTGATGGTGAGGTTAACTTCCAAAATAATATGCCAAGATCCAATTAGCAGGCCTGTGCTTGAAGAGAAAAAAATGATCTTGGTCCTAGTTCAAAAGAGTGAAGGATAAACACGCATTACATATTTTTAAGTTGAAATGATAAAGATAAATGATTTCAACTTCAGTTTTTCTGAGTCATCAGCTAACTATGGGTCTGAATGTACCCCACCAGATTGCTTCAGTGGTGGTGTGGAAAGCCTGTAGAAAGCAGAGAGGTTTCTACACTGCCCCTTTTATTTTTCCTTCCTTCATTTTGTTAAATTTGCAAAATAAATTTATAATGATGTTGTGGGCCTGGAAAATGACGCTTTTTACTTGGGCCTGAATGCTGTATTCCCTTGGGTCCCTTGTGCAGTAAAAGAAGAGTGACCTAATTAGTAAAGTGAAGATTTATGTTGGAACGCTGTGTCTTTGGAATGCTACTTTCTAGGGAGTTCATATTGGTGCACTGCCACATAGCAGTTTTTGTTTAACCATATTTGAAAGTCACTTAGGAAAGATACATGAAACAAAATACACGCAAATGGATTGCACAGATTGTGATCAGAACCTATTTGGGTTGCTATTGTTTGTAATTTAATTAACTGACATGGATTCTGACTGAATAAGGATGGCAAAGAACACTGTATCTTTTAAAAAGTAATTTTTGTCTTCACAATGTAATGTTGAAGATTGTGACAAACACTTAAGGAGAAAGTATATAGTTAAATAAATTTTTCTCTAAGACTGATCATCTGTAGATTTCGATGGCGTTAAATAAAAGAGGCTTCTTAATTCAGTATAACTAGATCATCATGTAGCTAGAATTCAACACTACATTATTGTTGGTCACAACAATAGATATTATATATGTAGTCTAAATGCATATGCTTAAGAAAATGTCATTAGTGTGACTAACCTTTGTATTTTCCACAAAATTATCCTATTACAAATATAAGGAAGTTTCAAAAAGTATGTGCAATTATTCCATTAGCCTTTAATTCAAATTTTCTCTTGAAGTCTCCTCAGATAGTCACAAAAGGTTCAGTCATCTTTTACTCAGATTGACCTAAGTCATTTTGGGAATTGATGAAAATTTTCTAGTTAATGTTTTCCCATTTTTTTAAAAAGCACTTCAGTTCTATGCTGTCCTATATGATCACTGTCAATTGGATTTGACACTATGGAGACTTTTTTTGCTATTAAAATACTTTTATGCCCTTTTGTTGTTTAGATATTGATTTGAGATTTTAGTTTTAGATTGAGTTACATTTTCTTTCTTTTTAAAAAATCATTTTATTAGACTCATCACAATCCATACATTCATCCACTGTATGAAGCATGTTTGTTGCAATTGTCATTCACAAGACATTTGATTTCTACTTGAGCCCTTGGTATCAGCTCCTCCTTTTTCCCCTTCCTCTCCACCCTGTGCCCTCATGAACATTTGATAATTTATAAATTATTTTTTCCATTTCTTACACGGTCTGATGTCTCCCCCCACTTTTTCTGTTTTACATCCCCCAGTGAGGGGGACTATATGTAGATCCTTGTGATTGGTTTCCCCTTTCTACCGCAACTTTCCTCCGCTCTCCCGGTATCACCACTCTCACCAATGTTCCTGAAGGGATCATCTGTTCTAAAGGGATCATGTGTTTCCAGTTCCTATCTATACCACTGTACATCCTCTGGGCTAGTAGAATTTATAAGGTAGAATTAGGATTATGACAGTGGTGGGGAGGAATCATTAAAGAATTAGAGGAAAGTCGTATGTTTCATTGTTGCTCCACTGCACACTGACTGGCTCATCTCCTCCCCACGACTCTTCTGTAAGAGAATGCTCAGTTGCCTACAGATGGACTTTGGGTCCTCACTCTGCACTCCCCCTCATTTACAGTGATATGATTTCTTTGTTCTTTGATGTCTGATACCTAATCCCATAGTCCCCTCATGATCACACAGGCTAGTGTGCATCTTCAATGTTGCCTTTAGCCAATGCTGTATTCAGGGCTGTTTTCTCTTTGTGACTCTCTGGGTGGCGTTGTTCTCTTATTTATGCTTGGTGAGTGTTTTCCTTCTGCCCATACTGGGTCGGCAAAGATCTTTTGTAGGGATGGGTTTCTTCAAACATATTCTTTGAGTTTTTTCTTGTCTGGGAAGACTCTTACGTCTACATCTATCTTGATAGGTAATTTGGCTCGAGAGAGTATTTTGGGATTTGTGTTATTTTTCTTCAATTTTTGGAATATGTTACCCCACTCTCTCCTCTTCTTCATAGTGCCTACTGATAGGTCTGAGCATATTATTATTTGGGAACATTTATATGTGATTGCTTTTTTTCCCTAACTGCTCTCATGATTTTCTCTTTTTCCTCAAAGTTGGAAAGTTAAACTAGTATGTCCCTTGGTGACTTCTTCTTGGGATTCAGTCTAGCTGGTGTTCTTTCAGTCTCCTAAATGGCTGCCTGGTTTTCATTCAATATGCCAGGGAAGTTTTCCTACAAGAGTTCTTTCACTATTGTTGCAGACGACTTTTTTGTTGTGTGTCTTCTCATGATAATCTAATTATTCTGATGTTGTTCCTCTTTATAGCATCAGACATAGCTTTTATGTTTTCTTCAGCTTCTCTGATGATCTTATTAGATTTTTGTTCACGTTTGTTATAGTCTGCTTGGCCATTCTCCAGATCACTTATGTGGTTCTCTGCCTCCTCCAGTCGATTGGTGAAGTCCATGTGTTTGCTCCTGGGTGTTGTTGTCTTGTCCCTAAGTTTTTGTATTTCCCTTTGGTGTATGGTCTTCATCTCCTCTCTCATTTCATCCTTTAACTCTATTGTTTCCCTCATATCCAGTATGACTCCAAGAGCATTCTGAATTTTTTTGTGTGTGTGGTAGATCAATGTCTGCTTCTTTTGTGGACACTTTTAGGTTCAGGACATCTTCTACCATTGCCTTTTTTTTTCATTGAGTTCATTGGGGCTGTTTGATTGTTGTTTGCATTGAATTGTTTTAGAGAAGCCAGGTGCCATTTTTCAGTGAATCAAAAAGCACTGGCTCTCTCTGAGAGACTCATAGGAATGCTTCTTTGAACTGCCTTCAGCTAATTTAACAACAGAATTTTCCTACTACTTTATTTTTCTGTGACTTCATTCTTTCCCTAGTAAACCAGTATTCTCTAATTTGCAGGGAAAATATCAGTGGACCATTTGTTGGGTGGTCGTGGACTCATGTAGATGGTGTTGTATTGGGTGATCTCACAAGAAGCTGTGATGGTATGGCCCATGGCCGTTTGAAGTGCCACAGAAGGCATGCAGGGGTGCCTGCTGCAATGGGAGTGCCACAGAATGCTAGTGGGTTGACCACTTTTTTGTGGAGCACCACTAATGGTGGTGGAACTTTTCCTGGTCTGCTATATGGTTGCGGAGGTTGGGCAGAGGTTCTTGCAGCAGCATGGAATATTAGCAAAGTGTTATCTGAACTGCCTTATGCTGTGTTAGGCACTAAAGCAGGTGGGAGTAAGTACCTTCCATCATGTGGGACCACAGAGGACAGATAGGAGCTTCTCTAGCCATACAGGCAGCATTTCCCCTGAAAAAGGTAGGTGGGATTTCCCCCAGAAGAAAGTGGGTGGGATTTCTCCTGGAAGAAGTTGTGTAAGGTTAGTAAGCTTTTCCAAGTCTGGTTATGCTATAGAGGGTAAAGTTCTCCCAGCTGGGTGGAGGACAGGCATAAATGTCTTAGGCTAAGGGGAGTGGTCCTGAGGTCTGCAGTGGCATGTGAGAGAAAAAGTAAGAGTAAAAGAAACAATGAACATAACAAAAAACAAAAAAGTAAGCCTACTGAGTCTCTTACGGGACAGAGGGAAGAGAGGGAAATAAAAGTAACCATAAAACTGAGTCCTGAGCCCTAACCGTGGGGCTGGAGGAGCTTAAACCCTGTCTCGAGGTGAAGCTAAGCTGTGGCTGTATTGAGATAAAGCCCCTGAACCAGCTTCAAATGATCCTAGCTCCAATCAAGACCAATGGCTTACACCAACGACTGTCACCCACCTTACCCCTACCCTCTTGGTATCACTGCTCCCATTATTGGTCCTGAGGGGTTATCTGTCCAGAATTCCCTCTGTCAAGAGCTCTAATCTGTACCAGTGTGCATGCTCTGGTCTAACCAGATTTGTATGGTAGAACTGGGGTCATGACTGGGGTGGGAGGGCATTAAAGAACTTGAGCAATGTTGTATGTTTCGCCAATGCAATACTGCACGCTGACTAGCTTATTCCTTCCTTGTGATCCTTCTGTGAGGGGATGTCCAATTGTCAGCAGATGAGCTTGGGATCTTAACTTAGCATCCCATTCCCCGAGTCCACCCATTTTCAGTGAAATGTTGTTTGTTCTGGGCCTTCTGATGCCTGATTCCACCGACATCTCATGATCACACAGATTGATGTGATTCTTCCATGTGGTCTTTGTTACTTCCCAGCTAGATGACTGCTTGTTTATCTTCAAACCTTTAATATTCCAGGCATTATATCTCTTGATAGTTGGACACCATCAGCTTTCTTCAATACATTTGCTTTTGCACATATTTTGTATATAGTGGTTTTATGGAGAAGGTGAATGCCAGATTGTTAGAACAAAGTGTTCTTGCGTTGAGGGGGTACTTGAGTTGAGATCCAATATCTGTTTGCTAAGGTAGTTTTATTTCCACCTTTTGTTTTTTGTTTGCATTTTTAGTAAGTGCCATATCCTTTTATTCACATGATTATATCATTTTATATCCCTATTCAACCTTTTTGTTTATAGTCAAGTACATAACAAGATCAGGACTCTTTAGATAAAGAATGGACACTGTAAACTTAAACCAACAAATGTTAAAAGCTGAGTGAAACAGTAACTGAAATGATAGAAACATGGGAAAGATTGACCATCTTATGTAGTATTGATGTTTTCACTGTATAAATATTAAATCTTCCAAAGAACATGAAAAGTCCTTCCATTTATGTCAGTCTTTTTTATTCTCTTGTAGTAGTGGTTTAAAATTTTTATTTTTATGTCTTTCATGTCCCTAGTTAGAATTGCTTATAAGGTAGTTTGGTGGTTATAAAAAGTCTGAGTTTGTTTATCAAGGAATACCTTGATTTTCCCATCATTTTTGAAAGATGAATTTCCCTGATTTTTATCTTCTTAGTTTATGGTTCTGTTCTTGTGGTTAGCAGCCCAACAGATAACCACTACACTGACAGGGCTCTGGAAAGTTCTGTTCTCTTTGCGCTTTGACTGTGATTCTATTGCATTCTGACCACAATCTGTCTGAGAAAAAAAATGGCATATTAGGAGCCCAGATGGTTTATGATGAGCTGTTAATCTGAAGGGTGATCATTTAACCCCATTTATGAATGATCTACTTTTATAAAGATTATAACCAAGAAAACCTTATGGAGCAATTCCACTTTATGACACATGATGTTACCATGGGCCAGCATTGACTCGATGGCAACTAACAAAAACAACTGCAGTCATTTTACTGGGAATTAATTGTATGTGATGTTTCTATTTTCTCTTGCTTCTTTCAGGATTACATCTGCCTTTACTTATAGAGAACTTAATTATAGTGTCTCTTGTAGTGGTTTTGTTTAATGTATTGGATTCATTGAACATAGAGTTATAGGTTCATTTCCTTTGTCACAGTTGGGAAAATTTTCTCATTTCTTCAAATATTATTTCCCTTTCTTTGATCTCCTTCTGGAATCCTCAAAATGTGTATTATAGTTCATTTGATGCTATTATATAATTAGATTAAATGGAATCTTCTTCTTTGCTGTTCTTCACTTTCATAATTTTGATTATCTTATCTTCTAGTGTTATTGAGTTTTTTTCTGCTTGCTCAAATGTCTTGTTGAATCTTTCCAGTGAATCTTTCGCTGCAGTTACTGTTTCACTCAGTTTTCAACATTTGTTTGTTTAATGTTTACAGCGTCCATCCCTTTATGTAAACAACTCTGATAATGTAGTGGCAAAACGCTTGACTGGTGACCCAAAGGATGTAGGTTCAAACATACCTTGTGGGAGACAGACGTGACAATCTAATTCCAGACATATTACAATCTTGGAAACCCTTTGAGGGGGCAGTTCTGCTCTGTTCTATAGGGTCCCTGTGTGCTGGAATTGACCCTGCAGCGGACAGGTATGTCTTTTGGTCCGAATGATGTGGTGTCTATTTGGTATGGACAAGGACACTTTCTGTAAGAAACTCCTAGACAGAGAGAGCCTTCCAACTTTGCTTCCTGTATCTTTTTACTGCCTGTGATACCTTTATTTCAAAAAATTGAAATCAACGTTTTTGATCTTCAGTGGTTTCCAATCAGACTTCTCTAAAATGTTCATCTTATAAGAGGTACACTTCTTTTTCTTTGATTGTTGCTCTTCCTCCCACTTTTTGCTGGCTTCATGTCTGCAAACACAGTTTCAATTTTTAACAGCTTCTAACGTGTTCAGAAAGGGCATACCAAAGGAAACATCAGTGGGGATGTTTGAGGATCTTGGTCTGCAATTTTTGGTCTACTGCCATATTTCCTTCTTTGTGAAAGCCCACTTCTATCCGGACAGGATTGGAACCTTTGTGATGTTCAGTCAAACTGGGTTGACTGTGGCTGTGGCAAGTTCCTTTCTTCCACACTGGTAGTGATAAAGGCAGGCACATTGAATGGACTCCCAGAGAGGTCTTTAATATTAATTGGAGTCAGTATTTGTTGCTCTTCCCTATACACAGCTAAGAAGTGGGTTGGTTGTAGGAATAGCTTTTGTTGAAACGTCAGTCTGAATGCCTTCCAGACATCCATGATTTCCCAGGACCTGGATGGGGTGGGGTGGGAACAGGGGATGAAGCATTTTCCTACAGTTTTGAGCTAAATCTATCTGTGACTCCTTGTTGTTCTCCATATGCATACCTATTTAGAATTCTGCAGGGTGAAGGACACATGTCTTGTGATCCTTGGTGTAGTTTGGGGAGTCTGCTACTTGCTGTTTTGGAACCATTTTCTCAGAATTTGGGTATAAATTTTTGTTGGAAGTTTAGACATAGAAGCAGCTATTATTATATATCTATTGCTACTAGATTTTACTTTGAGAAAACCAGGCAGGCTTATCATTTATATAATGTGTTATGTCCTCAAGTAAAATTAGTTATAGCCGTTATATTTTGTGACTGTTGCAGTTTACAGTTATAGCTTTTGGTAGAGATGCAGATGTGGGACCATGTCACATAGATCTAGTCATTTTTGATTAGTGTGGGACACAATCATGTATTCTAGTGTTTTAGAGTTGCACCTATTTAGTATTACACAATTGAGGGAGTATGGTATCATATACAGAAGCAAAATGATTCAATAATCTAACACTGATATTTTTAAAATCAACTTTTCCCTATATTCCACAGAGTGCAGTTCTAATATCTTGAATATAAATTTTGTAATTTCAATATCATTTGAATTTTCAGTGATGCTGCTATATAAATCTTGATGTAGGAAATGCAATTATGTCCAATTTTTCTCCATTTTGCAGTTTTTTGATTTTGCAGTATATAGTACTTTTCAATAATCGTTTCTGTCAGTTTTCTTTTCTTATTTCCATACTTACCAAAATTTTATTTGAAGAGAGACTATTGTAGAAAATTCTAGGGCTGAGCCCCAGTGGCATAAGTGATTGAATGCGTGACTGCAGCCCGTGGGCTTGGCGGTTCAAAACCAGTGGCGGCTCTCAGGAGCAGCACTGGGCAGTTCCCAAGACCACCAGAGGGCAGTGATGATGCCCCCAAAAAAGAAAATTCTAAAATTTATTTCATACAACTATAGTTTAACTCACAGATTGTGCTTACTTCGTGTGGATGAAATTGGTTAGGCATATCTCAAATCTCATTAATTTTTAAGCCATGGATTCATGGACAGAATCAGTGAGATGATGGGCTTTAATTAAAGCTGTCATAAACTTTAATCTCTATTTGAAATATAACCTAACTATATAATAGATACTTGAGAAGTACTAGGTTTGTGAGATGAAATAAATTCATAGGAGTAAAATTGGTTTAATTCATGTAAGCTATCTTAAATATTAGAAACAGTTCTATATCTGATGAGCTAAGTAGAATGAATGGGTATAAGGGCAAAATCACAATTATGTCTTTGTCAGTATTTTTTTATGTGAACATTGATTTGTTTCCCTTTTATTCATGCAAGACAAGCGTATATCTTTCAAAATAATATCCTTGTCTGGTTATTTTTGTCTTGTTTTTCCTTCTTCCTATTCTTTAAAAATTTTCCCTTTTGATCCTGTTGCTGTCACTGTTAGGTGCCACTGAATGGTTGACCCAACATGACCCTATGTGCAACAAGATGAAACATTGCCTGGTCCAACTCCAGCCTCACAATCTTTGCAATATATGAACCTACTGCCATCATGTCAAGTCATCTATGTGAAGGCCTTCTTCTTTTTCACGGACATGCCACTAAGCATGTTGCCCTACTCCAGGGACTAGTCTCTCCTGATATTATGTCAGATCATCCTCATTTCTAAGGAGCATTCCAATTCCACTTCTTGCAAGACTTGTTTGTTCTTTCTTCTGGTAAATCCATAATATATGCAGTATTCTACATCAGCACCATAATTCAAAGAAAAGGTGAGGTGCACATGTGTACAAACAACCAAATCTACCACCATAGAATTGAATCCAACTTACAATGAGCTTATAGGACAGAGTACTATTCAATAGGGTTTAGGAGGCTGAAAATCTGTACTGAAGCGCTTGTGGGTTCAAACTGCTGACATTTTTGTTAGCCTAACACTTGACCATTTGGGGGGTTGAAATGGTGTGTTAGTCCGGGTAGACTAGAGAAACAAATTCATAGACATGCATATGGATATAAGGGTAAGGTTTATATACAAGAGGAATGGGACATTGAGGAAGCATCCCAACCCAGTCTAGTTCAAAGTCATAAGTCTGATATTAGCCCATATGCCTGATATCAGTCTCTAAAGTCTCTTTCTGACTCACGAAGTCACAGGCCAGTAGGTGCAGAATCCTGGCACTGGCAGGGGTCTCCTCATGGCTCCTCGCTTCCAGGGTTCAGGGTGCATCAACAGCATCCAGTGGTGGTAGAAGTAACTCAGCATTGGCAGGAGTCTCCATGTGACATCTCCAGCTTCAGAGGTCTGGTTCCATCAGGGTAAGGCCGTTTGGCTTCTCCTCTGGCTTCTTCAGCTCCTCAGATGCTGCCATCTTGTCCTGTTTGTAGTTTGTGGTCTCAGAGACTGACTCTCAAAAATTGGGGAGAATGTCATCTCATCTCCACGAGGGAAATACCATGAGATTTCCCAGAAGTCTCAGGAGAAAGCCATGCCTGCACAGAGGCCTCATTGGCTACTCAATGGCTATCTCCAGATTAACAGTCTAGACTCCACCCCTACATCTCAATCATGAAATTGACATCAAGCCCATGACAGTCACTAATGGTATTTGCAATGAATAAGTCATAGATTTTGAAAAATTCCCTCAGATGATCTCTTGGCATGATTTCTATCACTCTCCCTGTCATTGAGATAATGCTGACTCATGATGATTCCCAGTGAGTTTTCTACACTGTAACTGTTTATGGGAGTGAAACACCCAATCCTTTTCCCTAAGAGATTCTGGTGGTTTGGAATTGCCAACCATGCAGATTACAGTTCAACATTTAGCCACTATCCCACCAGGGCTCCAATTTCTATCACTAAGACTATATTTTTCAACTACGATTATTCTTCTTTGTTTCCTATTTCGCATCTTAATCACCAGTAATTATCTATGCATCTTGATTGCATATTTGATCAATTGGTGATTACAGAAGTGGGTAGAATTTTCAATTCCTTTATCTTTGTTCTTAGTTGTTGGCCATACTGCCTTTGAGTCGATTAATTCTAATTCATAGGATAGAAAGTAGATTTGCTCCATAGGGTTTCTGAGACTATAAATCATTGTGGGAGGAGATTGCCTCATCTTTGTCCAGCAGAGCTACTGGTGGATTCTAACTGTTGACTGTGCAGTTAGCAGCCCATTGAGTAACTTGTGATGTCACTAGAGTTTTTCTTTAGTGCATATATTTAAACAACAGTCTCATCAACTGGTCTTCCATTTAGGTCAGGGGTGCTCAGTACGTTGATTGCAATCTACTAGTCAATTACAAATGTAGTGTGGGTAGATCTCACGCCATTAAAAATAGATGTAAGCCTATCACTTAATTGATATACAACACAGCCAATCAGGTGCAATCTTATGTGTCAAACAACTGCGCAAAGTGCAGCAAAACTGACAAGCTAAGTTATTGCAAATTTTTAGACCTTTGTTTTTCCCCTCTTAACTGTAAGAAAGGTTATTAAAATAAGTGAGGGGAGCTGGACAAGGTAAAAAAGATAAAAATGTATCATTTTCATGTGGGACTGAAGATTTTGACACTACAAGACAACATTCAGTCCAGAACACATGATTAGTTCTGAAACTTACTCACAGAGAGAAAGTACCCAAGCATGAGAAAATGTGCTACCTCCTTGACTGCACTATTTGGCTCTACTTATTTATGTGAGTCAGCTTTTTCCCACATAAAGATCATTAAGTCCAAGTACCATTCCACCATGACTGGTGATAATTTGGGAGTGTGCTTGAGGCTGGCTCTCAGCGGCTACTGTTTGGACTATGTGTCCCTGGATCATTTCATTCAATGTAAATCAGCAGAATCAACTCAGGTAATGACAAAAAAATGTACAGAGTTAACTGTGCTGGGTTTTGCAATATGGACTAATGTGGTTATGCAAGGTACAAAAATGTACATTGTATGCATAAAGAGTTCTCAATGCATTTTTGAAATAAATGTAATAAATAAATAAAAATAAACAAATGTATGTTTTGCAGTTTTATATTTTGTGGATCATTTTGACCTGATCATTTTATAAGTAGTTAGCATGTTGAAAAAGTGCAAGCACTCCTGGTTATTATTCTGATAGCATTGTATTTCACAATAGATAGATCTTGAATTGTTCCTTTTTTGACTATGAATGTGATACCATTCTTCAGGTTGTCATTCCTGGCATAGCTGATCATATGAATATTCGATTTTAAATTGCTTATAGATCTTTATGTGTTATATTTTAGGTTTTGATAACTTCTACTTTTCCTAGGTTTAGATTTTGAACATTCTATGCTCTTATTATTAATGTTAACAATTGTTTCTTCTCAATTTGATCCTCGCTCCTTTCATGACAACTGAGATGACAATATAGTTAACTAGTTTAATGCCAACTATTTATTCATTATTTGTGAACAACCAAAGTGCTTTTTATGTTGGCTTATCTACTCACAGAGTTCCTACAGCCTTTGAGATAATGTCCTATATTGCTTTGTTTTAAAAATAAAATATTTTTGCATACCATAAAACTTTATAAGAAATACCAATGTAACCATGTAATGCCAAGAACAATGTAGGAAACACATGTGTGATTTACTGCTCCGTCATGTAAAATAGTATCAATTTACCACTGGTGCATCACATCTTTAAGAAACAGTTGGAAACAAATGAAGCTTATCCTGTATGCCTTTCTGGATGCATTCTTCTCACTTCCTTTTCTAAGGTAATTGCTACTGCAAATTTGGGGTCCATAATTTCAATTTATGTTCTTATGCTGAACTAATTAGTGTTGTGCTTATTCAGGTGACTTTTGGGGGGGCTTAATGTTATACTTTTGCTATTTGAGTGTTTTATTTCCAATGATAAAAACTCCTTCTACTCTATATCCTTCTCCATGGCAACCTATTTTACTTCTCCATATTAAAGCCTAACTATTTAAAGAGGTCTATATACTTGTCTCTGTCTATCTATTCATTTTCTCTTGAAATGACACAAACTAGTCTTTCTCAGCATCATTTCATATAAACCATGCTTATCAATGTCTCCAGTGACCTCCGTGGACCACATTCAGTGTTTTTCTCAATTCTTTTCTCACTGAGCCTCTCAGCAGCATCTGACACACTGTATTATTCAGTTCTTCATATAGCATTCATTCATAATCCCCCTCACTAATAGAGGATATAACCAAATCCAACCTGCTACCATTGTGTCAATTCTGAATCATAGCACCCCTATATGGAGTTGTCAAGGCTGTAAAGTTTTATAGGCGATGACAGCCTCACCTGCTCCCTGAATAAAGTATATAAACAAGCTTAATATTTTTATGTATTTTCTAATTCCACAAGCAAAGATTGTACCTCCTAAATTGAAGTTCTTTGTTTATTAATGATTTTGCATGTATTTTATGTGCAGTCTCCCATTTTGATTATCTTCCATGGTTTACCATTGGATTATATATATTACTTTAGAGATTGCTTCATGTGTGTGTGTGAAAATTATTATCCTTTTCTTGTCTGTCATGTGTGTTGTAAATAATTTCTTCCCCTTAGTCTCTCAGTGCATTTTGATTTTGTGGTATTTTTAAGAACTGAGTTTTAACTTTTTCCTCAACTCAAATATAGCATGTTTCCTTCATGGTTTATGGCTTTTGAGCCCTTCCTGCTTCTTCTACTACCCCAGCTTAAATAATTTCACACATGTTTTCTTCAGACACGCTATTGGCTTCATTTTTTATTTTGACCTATAGTGAATTTATTTTATGTAGGCAGTGAAATAATGTACAACTTAATTTTTTTTACCTTAAATGGCTTTCCAACTATCTCCAAATCCTTTTCCCTTACTGGTTTGAAAGGTGATTCTCATCATAAAATAATTACCTGATGTTTAGTTCCCCACAAGTTCTTCAAATGAACCTGTTTATTTTGTGTTTATTGCCCACCCCCTGCAACCTTCACCTCCTCCCTTATTGAAATGGCTTTTTAGACAAAAGTTCCTGAGGACCCTGTAGCTGTCATATCAAGTTGCCATATCTTCCTTGATCTCAACAGAACTTAGAAGGGCTAAAAACCCCCAAAGCGCTCTTTTTTCTTAGTTTTGATCTCGTATTTCTCTTGGTTTTCCGCTAAGCGCTTCTCTGTTTTCTTTGTTCGCCTTTCTTCCTGTTCTTTTGTTTTGTTTTAACATGCTGTGTTCCTTGGGATTCCAATCTCTCATTGCAAATATTCGCCTGAGTAATATTTGCTAGGCTCATCATTTTAGCTTTCACTTAAGTGGCTATCTAATCCAATATTTACATATCTTTCCTCTGCCTAACTTTGGTTTTATAATTCCAAGTTTCTATTAGGTGCTGTATGATTTCCCCTGTCTTTTTTAAGTATACCTTTATCAAATTCTCCTTCTAGTTCTCCTTCTAGTCTTTTTTTCTTCCTTTGTCTACCCTGCCTCACTTGACGGCATCTCCATGCTCCCAATTACCTAAAAGTACTTGTCTTGACTTGTCTCTGATGTCTCCTTATTCATTTAACATCTGCCAATGAGATGTCGGTTACTAAATTCTTGTTCTACCTGGTAGTCTCATCATTTTTTCCAGCCCCCTTAACTCATGCCTTGCCTATTTCTTGGTCCCTCAGCTTTTAGATAAGGGGTTCTGGTAGCAGAACATGTTAAAGTATGAGTCTTAATATGCACGGTCAGGAGTTCAAACCCACCATCTGCTCCATGGAGGAGAGATGAGGTTGTCTGCTCTTGGAAATTTGACAGCCTCAGGAACCCCAAAGAGCAATCCTATTCTGCCCTCCAGCGTTGTTATGAGTCAGGCTCCAGAGCGAGGGTGATGGCGCATAGGTCTTGGAGAGGGGCACTTGCATTAGAAATACAATGGATGTGGTGACGGTGGCATGGGACAAGTCACAGGGCTCCTCAAGACTTTGGGGTCCCTGAGACAAGGAGATCAGAGCCTCTAGGCAGTCCTTCTGAGTGCTCTCATAGAGGGGGCCTTGCTTCTCAGTCCCAGCCCGGTAGGATGACACCTTAGCTTACAGTTTTCTGGAATCCCATCTGGGTATTGCTTGAAAAATGTGTCAGTTAAAATAAGTACATTTAAAATGAAAAACATGCTCTCTTCAATGCACTATGACAATACTTATAAAATGCATATTAGATTCGGCACACTTTAGATACAGTTGTTGAAACAGGGGGTGGATTATTTATTTCTCACATCGCAAGATTCCTAGTGGGAATCTTCCTAGATGTGGTAGTCCTTTTCTCTTTGCACCTCTAATAAATGGAGAAGTCTAGCACAAAGTAATGCTTTTAAAAGCAGCTATGAATCCACTCAAAGTTTAATTCAGTTTGAAATGTTGAGTAAGCTATGTAGGCCAACTTGGTATTTTTTTATAATGATGGGATTATAAGGATAAAAATGTGATGACACAAATAAACAAAAATGCCATATTGTAATTTTACTTGTTTACTTTTTAGAAGTATGCAACAAAGAGAAATGGAGTCCTTCTCTCTTTCTTTTCTATTTTCTTTTGTTTTACTCCTAAATTCAGGGGTAGGAGAATGACTGAGAACAATTAAAATGCGTTCTCCCCCCTTGTTGAATTATCTATGATCTTCACATTGCTTAATAAGAAACATAATCCTATGAACAAAGTAAATGCTATATAAATATGAGGGGGTTTCAAAAAGTTCATGGGAGAATTCCATTATTTTCATTTCCCTTTAAAAGTCTTATTGGCATATGATTCACATATCACATATCACAATTCAAGTTCAATCATATTAAGAAGAGTTGTCCAATCAAGTTAGAACATTTTCTTCTTTCTCATACTCTCTATGAGTTCCCCACCCCCATACCCTGTTCTCCATTTCCTTTTCCATACCCCTAGGTAATTATTAATCCAGTTAATGCCTACAGATTTATCTATCCTCAATTTTTCTTACAGAAAAGAATCATAGAAAACAAAAAGAAACAAGACAATTTCCTTTAATTTTATTTTCCAGTAAACTTTCTGAAGTACTCTCCTACCCTTTCATCCTCTCAATGCAATAATTTAACATCATTTTAAGTAAATTGCACATTTTTCATTCCCAGTTCGTTGGAAGTGAATGCATTGTAAATGAAACATGGGCTCTCTCTCTCTAATGCAATATAATATTACTTATGTATTAGCTATAACTTCTTTCATCACACTCACACCTGCTGTTCTTACATATATCAATAGCCACCATAACAAAATTCAATTCATGTCAACCAAATAACGTTTCTATATCTGTACCTACTTCATGCCCTTGATACTCAGTTGTGTTGACCACAGGCTTGTTATGAGTTGGAACCTACTCAATGACAACTAGCAACAACAACAACAACAAAAACAAAAACAACCTCGATCTAACACTCGTGAATTCCATTTTGGGACTTCTAGGGCCTCAGTTCCCCCTTGAACTATGCTGTATCTGTGTTCACTTGGCAATTGTTTGCGTCAAGTTTTCACTTCTCTTACCAAAACCAACTGTACACAGACTTCTCTTGCCATTGTTTCACGAGTCGATCAGATTTCCTGTGTACTTGATTGTTCGTCTATAGTTATTGGTGAAGTTCACAACTCCACATGAACTGTCATCAGTATTATTTAATGATTTAGTACAGATTTGGGAGATATTTTGGTGATTGCAATTTTGAAAAGATTCTGCTATTTAATTTCTGTAATATGTTGTAACATGATTTTAGGTACCCGAATATAAGTTTCTCTTTTCAATTGTGAATAATATAAAATATTATAAAGGCAGTATAGTTTAAAAATTCTAGTACTGTCTTTCATAGTAAATATTGGCTTATTTTCCTCCTGAACAGGTCATTCGTTACTCAGCTTTTGGAGGTGATGGACTTTCAGCATAGAGGGGAATTGGTTGCTGCAATACTCCGTAACCGGTATATTTCTGGAAACAATTTACTTGATAAATTATATGTCTCTTCTGCTTATTTATATATCTAACGTAGTAGATACTCAGAAAATATTTACCTAGTGTGAAATATAGAGTCAACAATTTTGCTACCCGAACAAATGAAATAGTGAGTGAATGAGGGAAAAACGGAATAAAAACGTATTAGTCATAGTGTGCCCTGAGCTAAAGAAAACTCATAACTGATAATTTGGGAACCAAAACTGGAATATGTTTGAGCACATGCGATTTAGTCAATGGAAATACTGATTTACATTTTATCATTTGAAATGCATCAATGAATAAATATAAGTACCCATTCCTTAAGAGTAGAAGTCAAATGCAATGTGTTTATAAAAGTAGAATTTCCAAGTGGTTGCATGCACATTTGTGTTATTGAAACATCAAACATCCAGTCAAAACCTTCATAGGGAATGACCATGACAAATTTAGAGTCTTCTGATAAATTAGGATTTTGAATGCATGATTGAAAGAAGATAATATCTGTCTTGAAGAGGTGTAGTAGTACCCTCCCCCCCCAACAACTTGATTGTGCATCTTGAGTGATGCATTTCAAATCATATGTGAGAGTTGTCTGTATCTTGACTCTGACATTTACTAGTGATGTCATCTTAGTTGATATATACCTCAGCTTCTTTATGAACTGGAAATAATAATGATAGCTACATCAAAGAGTTGTGGGGAGGATGATCTAAGTATGCGTGTGCAGCTGAGAAATGGTAGATAAGTGCTAATACTGAAGTGTACTTATGGGACCAAATTTAAGACTATGTGTGTTACTTGTGTTCCTGAAGTATTTTAAAGTTAGGGGTTTATTAAAAGAATACACTAGGAGCAGAAAGGTTGAGGTTGAAACAGTCATTGTTAGTTGGCAAGACATCATATTGTGGATTTAACATAATAATATCATCTAGAGCTTTGCGCAGTGGCAATATCATAGCCAGTGAGGTTTATCCGAGGCGCGATTATTGATAATTGAAAACTTTTCCCAATAATATCATCAAGAAAATATCATTCTAAGGCTGCCTGTTTGTTGGAAATGTATGCTATCATATGGACAAGGGTCAGATACTGCCCCTTGGGACTATTGAGGTAGACTTGCTCAAAGATACAGAAAGCAGAATTGAAGAAAATCATAGCCCATAGAATGTGTGGCTATGTTGAGTGAAAAGATAGAAGAGTAGATTGGGGCATGTTGAGAATTCAGAAAGGTGAGTTGAGTGTGTAGCATACAAGTATAGCTGGATAAAACCAAATGCCAAACCCACCGCCATTAAGTTGATTCTGATCCATTTTGAACATATATAGATACAGAATAAATGAATGCAATGAAATCTATGCAATAATGTCAATAAGAGCTTTGTAATTTTTAACTATGGGATATGAGGTAAATGCCTTTTAACAGGAAAATAGATAGACAATGGAATATTACATAGCAATAAAAAATAAAAGCAGCTGATACATGCAGCAATAGTACATTTCAAAAGCATTTTTTTGAGTAAAAAAGTATATACTGTACGAAAATAGAACTCTTTACAGCAGTACAAAGCCCCATCTTTCTCCTGAGGAGAGACTAGGGGTTTGAAACTGCTGATCTTGCAGTTTGCAACCCATCTCATAACCACTATGCCACCAGGGCTTCTTTGCAGTAACCTAGTGGTAGGCATATGTTTTAAAAAAATGAAAGTGAAGTAAAGAAAATAAATCAATATATGTATTATATATTTAGATGTTTAGGTATTTCACCATATATAAATTAGTCCATCCTATCTTAATGAAATCAAGCTCATCGTGGACTCCCAATTTTTTCTCTCAAATTGTATAGTATGTTGTTAGGTGCCATCCAGTCGACTCTGACCCATAACAACCGTCTGCAAGGTCCTGTGCCAACTTCACATTTGTTCCTATGCTTGGGGCCATGGTGTACCATAGATTCTCTTATCCAGCAAGCTCACGTGAGATTTCATCTTGTAGCCCTTTCCAGCCTGTACTCACTTTACCTCACCTGGGACAATCCGTATTTGACTTACATATATTTACAATCGAAGGAAACACTGCCCGGTCCTGTGCCATCAGCACAATTGTTCCTACGCTTGAGCCCATTGTTGCCTCCATGGTGTCACTCCATCTCCTTGAGGGCCTTGCTTGTCGTCATTGATCCTCTACTTTACTGAGCATGATGCCCTTCGCTCAGGACTGACTTCTACTGATAACATGCCCAAAGTACATGAGACAAATTTTCTCCTGCCTTCTAAGGAAATGCTGACTATATTTCCTCCAAGACAGATTTCTTTATGGCTATCCAAACATAATAGTACATAACAAGTAGCAACTACCATATTTTTCGGACCATAAGACATACCCAGTTATTAGTTCAGGAAAACAAGAACAAATATTCTGCACCAAGTTGTACCAGCATACTAAAATATTTATTATAATAAGCAGAATATGGTAATATTTAATAGCATAAACTCAACAGTGGTGTTAAGAACCATCATCACTTTCATTAACAAGTGAGGGGAGGCGTGCACTGTGCTGATCATGTGACCGGACTGACATTGAGACTCCAGGAGGCGGAACTTCCCCTGAACACATGGCAATTCACAGCACGCAAACAGCAGTGGTCAGAAAGTGGGCTTATGAGATCATAAACAAATATTCTGGGGTACCAAACCTTCAGACTATAAGACAAACCCTTGTTTTCTCCCCACTTTGTGGGAAAAAAGAGTGCACCTTATGGTCAGACAAATGTATATTTTGTTAAATTTAAGGAAAATTAATTTTGACAGCCATCAAAGAGAAGTCCTTTTGTTATTATTTTCATAATTTGACTTTCTGAATTTTAATTAAACCTTTTTTCTGTGCTTTTTGCAGATCAAAAGTTGGTGAAAGTCTAATTTTTGTTGAAGTAAGCAAGACAGTGTAAAGTCAAATAATAGGCTAGAAATTCCTAGAAGATATAATAATGAAGGTGATGCATAAAATTTGGGGGCCAATTTCATTTGATTGCATGACTTGCTTTGGTTCAGAAATTCCCAAGTTTGGGGTGACGCATTCTTGCTGTCATAAAACCTTGCAATAAGTACACTTTCAGATTAGCCACAGCAACCCTGTGGAGCAGAGAAGAGCTACCCCTTGAAAGAGTCTACAGTCTATCTAAAGTGCTCTATAATAATTATGAATTACTTATAGACTCAGGGGAAACAAAACAGGTAGACTCAGAAAAGGTGGGGAGAGAAAATATAAACATTTCCATCTGCGACACATGAAAAAGATTTCAACCTTCTATAGGAAAGTTCAAATTTTTGGCATGTACATAGCATAGTGGGTCACACGTTAGGTTCTAATCCTAAGGTCAGCAATTGGAATCCACCTAGCCATTCTTTGAGATAAAAAAGAGATTTTTCTGCTCCTATAAAGATTGATAGCCTTGGAAAATCACAGGGGTAGTTCTAGTCTGTTGTATAGAGTTGCTGAGTCAGACCTGACTCAATAGCAGAGAGTTTGTTTGGATCTGGCTTCAGAGTTGAGATTTCCAGAAAAGAGGTACACTATGTTAGCACAATAATGAGCATTCAGGACATAGGTAGAGGCAGTCAAGTTGGGGTGGTAATTCAGCTCTTCAGATAGAGACACTTTCTTCGGCCCAGAAAATCATTCTAAAATTAGTAACATTATTAACAAATCTGCATCCTTTTTTATAAAACTCTGTAACCCTTTATTGAAAGGAACAAACATGTGGATAATCTGAAAGTGTACTTACAGCAAGGTTTTATGACAGCAAGAATGTGGAAATTACCAACTTCTGTAGTCTGAAATTGATCCAGCATGCAATTAAGATTGATAAATACTGGTGAGTGGAATATGACAGCTGGAAAGAAAGAGGGGCCAATTAGTAATTGGAAAATATGGTCCTGGTGATGCAAAATATGTTAGAGATTATTACATGATAGCATTTTGCAAGACATATTACTCAAATATTGCAAATACCTTTTATTCACCAATGCCAACAGTGACTATACACATGGACCTGGAAGGATGGAATGGATAGGAATCAAACCTACTACATCTGAATGGAGAAACTGAATGGCATCAGTCAGAATAAGGCCAAGGTTGAAGGTGAAGAAAATAAAAATAAGGTTACAAGAGCCAAAATGCAACCTTGGGGTTCTCACACGTGAATTACAGACCATCTCAAGAATAGATTCTATGCATGGAACACTAATAACTGAAGAGCAGAACTCATATTATGAGTTTTTTCACCTGCCAGTAAGCAGTTTTAGGAAACATAATAGTTGCACAGCATAACCATTTCTTAGTATGAATAATTTGATATTAAATATTTAAATTGCTTATACTTTTAAGTGTTGAGAGTTAATAACATTTTCTCCAGATATCATATTTTCTCTCTTTGCTTTAAGATTTTTTATCCCTTTGCTTTGTGCTCTGGGAGAGATGTTCAAATTGGTATTTCTATATATTGATTTTGTTTTACACAGTGTCAGATGTTCTCTTTACCCTCTCCAATGTGCATTTTGGTTGCTACACAGGATTAATTTCCTTCCACTTGACCAACCATAATTTATATCTATTTTACTCTTGTTATTTGCTTTTCTCTTCTTGCCTCAACAGGTTTTCTCAACACATTTTTTTCAAATCATAAAGCTCTTCTGTTAATCTTCATGATGTTAGATATCTTTTTCTTTGCTTTTCAATACATTTTCATTGACTTTATGCTGGTTGCTTTCCTTTTTGTTGTTTTGATTTTTTTCAAAATAAGGAAGAGTCTGAATGTTTTTTGTACAAGTTCTTTCTTTGCTTGAGATTTTCTTCTCCTGGGTATCTGTATGACTAGTTCTTGTTCTTCGAATATCTACTTTAATTTCCTCTCCTCCCTATTGAAAGTAACTATCTTTTACTGCCCCAATCTCAACCCAAACTCACTGCCATCATATAGATTCTGACCTATAGTGACCGTATAAGACAGGGTAGAACTGCCTGTAATTCTTTGGTTTTCCTAGAGTGTAATTCATTATAGGAGTAGAAAGTATCATCTTTCTTCCACAGAACAGATAGTGACTTTGAACTTCTAACTCTGTGGTTAATAGCCCAGTGTAGAAACCACTACATCAATAGGGCTTCTATAGTTCAGTCCTCTGCCTAACACTCATCACTATCACTATGACTTAATATATCTATTTCTTTGTTATCCCTCCCTTCTCATTAGAATAGATGTTCTAAGCAGACAGGGACGTTATGTGTTTAAGTCTCTGCCTGCCACAAATATTTGCTGAAGGAATAGATGACCACTCTTCCATTCTTTATGCCCTTGAGTACTGATCCAATTTCTTTATCAGATATAAAGCAGAGGAATAAGTTGATGTTCAGGATTCTTGGCTATGCATAGACGACAGAATGAGGTGACTTAAAACAACACAAATGTATTATTTTGGCATTCTGAAACACAGATGTCTAAATGGAAGATGTGGGCAGGGGACAAGAGAAAAATCTCTTCTTGCCCCTCAAACAACCACTCCGACCCTGCCCAAATCCATATCCTAAGTCCTGTGCCTTGTGAGTAGCTTACCGTCCCTTACTTGGCAAAAGGGAATGTGCAGGTGTGATTTAATTAAGGAACTTGAGATGAGGAGACTATCATTGGTTTTCCAGGTGGGCCCAATCTATATCACAAGGGTCCTTATCAAGAGAGGAAGGCAAAAGGATCTGGGTCAGGATTAGAAAATGCTCTTTTGAAGCTGGTGGAAGGGGTTTAGAGCCAAGGAATGCAAGTGACCTTTACAAACTGAAAAGGGCAGGAAGTGAGATTCTTCTCTTGTTCCCTGCTAATATCTTGAGTTTAAGCTTCTGGACTTCTTAATGATCAAATAATAAATTCTCATTGTTTTAAGCTACTAAATTAGTAGTAATTTTTTAGAACACTAATGGGAAACTGATCTACCAATGTGCTTGACACACTGGATTGTAATGAGATGTAAGAGCCCCCAATAAAAGTAAGGAAAGAAAAGAAACTGATGCACCATATTTCTAGAGCCTGCTACACAGGTTTACTCTCAATTATTGTCTTGGGGTTGTAACTTCTGGCTTGATCCAAACACAATGGAGATGGGTGGTAATGGTCAAAGTGATCAGAGTCTAAGGAAAAAGTGTTTTATCTACTTTTATAAAGCAACTCTTTTGCAAGATCTCAGGTTCAGTGCTGGCATTCATTTTTCTCAATTTTTACATCTTAAAAATATTTTCTGGGGTCTTAAAGGCTTGAGCATAAACAAGCAGCCATCTAGCTCAGAAGCAACAAAACCCACTATAAAAGAAGATCACTTGCCTGTGCGATAATGAGGTGCTGAAACA
Organism: Nesogale talazaci; assembly: GCA_004026705.1. Taxonomy (NCBI): domain Eukaryota; kingdom Metazoa; phylum Chordata; class Mammalia; order Afrosoricida; family Tenrecidae; genus Nesogale; species Nesogale talazaci. Next base: position 36,998 of record PVJH01004609.1, read on the forward strand.
ATCAGGTATCAAAGAACAAAAATTAAATCAATGGACCAATTGACTCCTGATATTGAAGACAAATGGATACAGAGGCAAACAGAGTAGAAGAAACAATGGTGCCCAGCTACCAAATGATTGAATGCCTGGAGCCTCAAAGACTTGAATATAATTGAGTCGCCATTCAGCGCAGAAACAGTAAAGCCCACATGGAAGAAGCACACTAGCATGCGTGATCAAGAGGGGCTGAAGGGAGCAGATATCGAGCACCAAAGAACAAGGATCACATCATTACAAAGGAGGGGGAGAGCAGGGTGGGGACCTAAGGCCCACTGGTGAGTAATTGGTCACCCCTTTACAGGGGAGTCATGGGGAGGAGACAGACCAGTAAGGTACAGTCGAGCAGTGATGATGCACACAAGTTCCCTCTAGTTCCTGAAGCCTTCCTCATTGCTCCCCCTCATCATGGTCCCAACACTACCTAACAAATCCGGATTGACTGGAGAAGGTACACTAGTATAGAGGGGAGCTGGAGATATGGGGAAACCAAGATGGATGAGCCCCTTCGGGCCAATGGTTAGATTGGAGATGCTGGAAGGGTAGAGAGACGGTGGGGTAGAGAGACGGAACCAACGGCAAGGATATACACATAAGCTCCCATTCGAAGTGGTTTGGGGTCGGGCAGTGTAATACATGACAGAACAATAACAATGTATGAGAGTTGGTGGGGAGGAGAGAGCAGGGGGAGAGGGGAAGGGATGGAAAAGCCAATACTAGGGGCTTAAGGAAAAAGGCGGACAATTGCAGAACGATAATAGAAGTGGACATGTAATGTTGCTTGACACAGTATGCTTATTTGTGTATTGTGAAAACGATGTATGGGCCCCCAATAAAATTACTTAAAAATATATTTTAGTGGGAAGTTGAGCGATGGAGGGTCAGAGGTTACTACCAGTGTGTTATTTGAATTTGGACATTTTCCTCCTCCTCTTGTATAATGTATGCTCATTGTGAAGGATTTGAGAAAATATGAAAACTTATAACCCCATTATTTAAAACCCCTGTGAATATTTTGGAACTGGTAAGTGAACATGCCCCAGTACTGTAAAAGCATACATGGCCCAAACCTATCTGATCGCACCCCCAGCAACCTTCCTCACTTAATAACAACTCTCAGTTGACTGGATCAGTTACTTGGGTGTCATCCTGGATTCCACTTTCTTTCTCATTAACCACATTAATCATTAATCAGTCACCAAGTCTCATTTTTCCTCTTTAATTATTATGAAGAAAATTGAAAGCACCATGGATTGCCAAAAGAACAAATAAAGTTGTCTAAGAGGAAATACAACCCGAAGCAAGGACAGTGAGAGTGTCTCATGTGCTTTGGCCATGTTGACAGGAGAGATTGGTCCCAGGAGAAGAGCAACATGGGAAAGTCAGTGAAAAAGAGGAAGAATCAATTCAATGGATTAGACCCTGTGGCTGCAACAGCGGGCTGAACCAGTAGTCTCAAACATCAGAACAATTGTGAGGATGAGGCACGGCCAGGTAGTGTTTCATTTTAGTGAACGTTGGATTGATATGAATTGGAATCAGCATGATGATACCTAATAAATTTGTACTTCAATTGTTTCCTATGCTACTGTTTGCTTATCATCACCCCCTTGTTTGAGGTTCGTGTTGTTTTTCTTGGCGATCATTATGATAAGTTTTTGATCTGATTTTCTGCCTCTAGTTTTACTCCCTCTTCCCTTCCCACTCTTCTCCTGTCCATCTTTCCCATGACAGCCACAGTTATCTTTCTGAAATGTAAATAGGGGCCTTCAAAAAGTAATTCCATTCTCCTTTCATTCTATTTCCCCAAAACTTATTGAGGTCCCTCATATGTTTCCTAGGTTAGGTTCCTTTAGTGATTCCCATGGGGCGAAGACTTTCTTGTGGTTCTTCCCCTTTCCCCCCACCAATTTCATCTCCTACCTTGGGCTGTCTGTTCCAAACTTTGGAAGATGATGCATTGCCTCAGAGTTCCACACTGCCTTCTGGAATACTTTCTCTCTTGTACGTTGGCTTTGCCAATTCTTCTTTATCCTTTAAGACCAGCATGGGTATTAATTCCCCTGGGAAAATTTCATTTACCTATATCCCCTACCTCCTTCATACATAGGTTCTTTCTGATGGTTCCTATAGCATTGACTCGGTACGTCTAGTCTGGTGGCATTATTGATTCAAAGTCCAAATAGTAGTAGTAATTTTATTGGTAATAGTAATTATAATGTCTAACCTTTAAATGGCATTGACTTGGTGCCAGGTCCAAACTCTTTTTAGATTTTCTTGTTTAAGCAGCCCTGAAAACAAGCAATTCCATTATTCATATTCTAAAAATGTGAGGCATGAAGAAATGAAGTAAATTGTCCAAGGTTGCAAAACTAGTAAACATGGATCCAGGATTCAAACCTACCAAGTTTGAGGCCACACGCTGTTCCTTGGTAAAAGGAGGGGGCTTTCTACTTCTGTCAATCAGGTCAGCTCTGTCCTATAGGATTTCAGTGCGTCAACATTGGTTCAATGGCAGCGAATCTTGTTTGTTATTGATATCGCAGTTGCAGGGCAGGGAATTCTTTAATGTGGCTCTTTTAGCCAGTCTATAACTCTCATCAAATGGTCTTTTCTTGAATGAGTCTGGGAAGAATGTGAGGGGAAGAAATGGAGAGATTTCACCCGTGAGTCATTGTCCACAGGGGCTCCTGGAATGTCACTCTGCTCTGTATAAAATGAGCCCTCTGAGAAGCAGGAGAAGGGATCTTGCTGCTCACAAGTCAGGAGTGGAGTGTGTCCTCTGGAACAGATCCCTGTGCAGTGACCCTATAAAGTGACCCTCCTGGATCCAGAAGACACCTAAGGGGACTAGCAGCAGAACCACCAGGCAGAGCGTGGAGCAGAGTGATGGGCTTCCTCACCTGCAGTGCAAGTAAAGCAGAGTACTTTTGTGTAGGAGGCTGGCTTGTGCAGTGGCGTGTCTCTGGGCACTTAAGTCAGGAAGTTGGGCTGACTGAACCACGAAGCGGAGCGGAGTGCCTTCGGGCTAAGGCGACTGGAGTGGAGTGCCTCTGGGCACTTTATTCCAGTAGCTAGTTTTGCTGACCTAGGGAGCTTGAGCTGAATGCCTTCGGGTTGAAGCTTACATTGGAATGGGATGCCCCTTAGGGCCTTTATTAGCAGGACTGAAAGAACCTTGTAACTTGTCCTGGTAAACAATTCCAACTGGAGGATTTTTACGCTGGCATTACACCTTGTTAATGTCCTCACTAAACCTTTGAATCATGAATCTTGTCTGTCCGTTCTGTAAAATCGAGAACACGACTTAAGGCAGCACACCCTTGTGAGATGTATGTACACCACATTTTGCTTATCCATTTATAGAATGTGCCTCACAATAGATTGTCGATGATCTAGGTACCAACTGAATGAAGCAGCAGAAGTGACTAACTCAACTGGAGGGACCAGGATCAAGAGGTAATACTTTCAGGAATTCACCAGGCAGAGAAAGAATAGAGCCTTTCAGGCAGAGTAAACTGCCTACTCAATGTCCCTGTATAGTACTTGGGCCCCTCTTTTCCTTCATTCCCCCCACCCCCCCGCCTCTCCTCAGCGCTTTGTCTCACACCCCTCCCACCATCTCAAGTTGGCCTCTCCTGTCTCAACCTTGAAACATTTGCATTAACTGGTTCCCTGATCTTGAATAGACTAATTCATGGTAAGTAGTTAATCGTTAAACAGTTCTCAAGATGATCATTAAAGAGGGCAGTAAATTAATGAAAAGAAATGACTCTAATTTTTGAGCCAAGCTGCATGACACTTACCCTAAGGCCAAGCCAGTTCTGCTTATTCTGGGTGTGCATATGATTTGACTGATAGCTTAAGTGCCGTTAATGAGTCAGGCGCCTGAAACTTTGATAAATATGTTTTTCTTTTTAGAAAGTCCACTGCTTTCATAGTTCAGTCTTGCATTTCCCCTCTCTCCCAAAATATAGCTATAAAGACAGTGTTAGGAAAATTCTATAAAATTTCCAAAGGCTCCCGAACCACAAGGTTCTGTTTTGGATTACATATGGCCAAAAACAGCACAAAACAAAAACAAAGGTAAATTCAATAATTTATATACTTAATAAATATAGATACTTTAATAATTTATAGCCATAGGACAACTGTTTATTCATTCTCTTTCTGGTTATTAGTGTTGTGTTCTGGATTATTTCCAATTGCCCTCATCACGATACACATGATTGTCCTGTCTCCAACTTCTTTGTCCTTTTGCCATTGCCTGGTGTAGTGAGTTGCACATTGGGCTGCTAACTCCAAGGTCAGCAGTTCAAATCTACTGATTGCTGTTCATGAGAAAGATGAAGTTTTCTGCTTCCATATTTACAACACTCCAAACTCAAATACCAAACTCATCACCGTCCAGTTGATTTGCTCTCTCAGCAACCCTATAGGAAAGAGTGGAACTACCCAAAGGGTTTCTCAGACTAAATTCATGGGAGCCGATCTTTTCATCTGTGGACTGGTTGGTGAGTTGGAAATGTTGACCTTTCACTTAGCAGATGAAGCTCAACTGTGGCGCCTTACAATTGCCTGGTTTCAGATTCAGATGAACAGAAAAAGAATGGTACTTTTCTTTTTGCAATTTTGTTCTTTCTTTGGATTATAGTTTCCGTGCCTGCCTTTGAAGTTTGGATTTCTTTGAGTCTGTATCCACCCCCCTACTCCCCACCCCCGCCTCTGTGGAGCTGTCCTCATCCATGGTATGTTATGAAGTACATTCCCCTGAACATGAAGCTATTTTTCTGGATCAGCACAGCATGACATAGCTGACATGAATACAGGCTATAGATAGCTGGAGAGAAATTCACTAGTGATCTTAGCATTCTGTTTTAGGAGAAGCAAAATGACAGGCAGAAGAATGAATTATAATTATACTTGGTGTTCTTTCTGGCAGGACGAGTTGTGCATAGATGTAGAATGTGTCATCCCCACCCTCCTTTGGCACATTACTGAAAAGGATAATCAGCAATTTTGTCCAAATTGTTTGAGAACAGTTGTTGTCCAGAGATGTCAGGTCCTCAGGGTTGGCTTAATTCCCACTTTGCTTTCTCCCACTTGGGTGGGAGACTGCTTACCACATTCTTCTCTCGCAGGCTTCTTTGAGGCAGTGCTAACTAACACCACTATGGAATCTGATGAGAAAGAGCTGCAGTTGTCCCTTGGTATCTGAGAGGGATTGGTTCCAGGACCCTTGAAGACACCCAAATTCTTGGGTGCTCAGCTCTTATCTGAAATGATACACTATTTGCATACGACCTATCCGCATCTGGTATACTTTAAATCATTTCCAGATGACTTATAATAATATCTAATACAATGTAAATGGTGCATGTATGTAACTAGCAGTTTCTGCTTCATCTTTGCCTTGTAGTGATTGCTTGGGTCACTGAACTGCTTTTCAGTGAGACTCCAGCTGAACCATGTTCAAACAGGGGTATAGGAAAGAGACTGAGGATCAGTGAAATAGCGAGAGACAATGCCTACACATCGTTGCATTTGCGTGGGTTCAGTTGAGTGCTCAGCACATGATAAATTACATTTTCCCCTTTCTTTCTTGAATTTTGAAATAGTTTCCATTTGCTGTTCATTGATTCCATGGAATCAGGGTAAGACCTCATAAACAAAGAGCCAACCTATTTGGTCCTCAATCCCCCCAAACCTACTATTCAATGATCTGTTCATCCTTTGAATGTGATACAAAGAGAAATGTACAGAAAGCACAGCTTTTGTTTCCATGCTCCTTCCCATTTCTTTTCAAGGCTAGTTCATTTACCTGATTTATCCTTCTGTTGAAATGTGGAATTCAATCTTGAGTTTGGATTTGGAAAATGTTTTTCGAGTCCTGGCTTTGTCAACATAAGAATGGCAAGTTATTTAATCTACTACCCGTTTCTTTCTTTCTCTCGGTCTTTTATTTTCAGAACAGAAATATTTTCTCCTGTCTTGAAAATTAATGAGATGATATGCTTGAATTACTTTGTTCTTCTTGGAAGGTGGACCCTGAATAAAGTCACTGATTTTTTTTTGCAAGGAGTTGAAAGATAAGGCTATTTGTTTTTCTAAGAATACTTGTTGCTCCAGAAAAAACAGACTATATTTGTTTAGAGATAAGAAAAGATGATAGAAATAGCATTCAACCATCTTAAATGTAAAAAGACAAGGAATAAGATGCCCAAAGGTGAGAGAACTTCTCCAAGTTGGCATGGCAACTGAAATAGCCAAGTCTGAGTTATATAGGTTTTCTTCACAGTTAGGTAAGTTTATTGCTGTCTCAACTTTAGAAATGTACATGTAACATATTTAATACACACAAAAATGTAACTACGGTAAAGTTCTATCATTTTAATATTGTATACTGTATATATTTATCATAAATAGATTGTTGAAGCCTCTATCATTATTTTTATATATAAAATATATTTCCTCAGCAAAACACTTTTGTTTTGGATAAGACATAACTATTGATCTAATAATCAGTAGGCAGAAGAGAAAAGATAAATATTGAATGAAGGTTCCACTCAGAGTGCTTTGCAAATCTTGCAATGAGTACCATGCTTGTGTAATACACATGCTCAGGGTTTTATTTGACCTTAAACATATACTCGAGACACACAGACCTCCATCCAGGGGTATTGCTTGCTCTTAGAAATTTTGATCATTCAAGTTTGATTCATTTGTCTCTGTTATTTTGTTTTCTATATCTCCTTCCCCCCTTCCTTTTTCTCCTCTCCCCCTCCCTCAGCCCCTTCCTCCTACTCCTCGTCTCTCCACCAAAATAAATAAATAAATCTCATAGTGAACCTGTAAGCTAAGGGTAGAACTGCCCTTGTGGGTGTCTGAGTCTGTAGATCTTTACTGGATCAGAAAGCTTTATCTTTCTCCCTCAGAGGGGCTGTGGTTTCAAACTGCTTCCTTTATGGTTAGCAGTCTAATTCATAATGCCCTTCACCACCTGATACTATCCAGAGTTAGTTATGTAGTCGATGAGTTAAGCTGCCCCTGTGAGTTCCTGAGACTAACCATTTTGATGTACTAACACACTTTGATTTACTTCTTTTGCTATCTCTCTCTTTTTTTTTCAAGAAAGCAAAATAGGACTAATACTTTAAAAAGTTGTATTTTGTTTATTCTAATATTGTGACTAATATTTTCTATGTTCTTATTAAATACTACTCAAAAATACATTTTCAAATAAATTTTATTGCAAAGTTGATACATAGTCATTAGTTTTTACCACAAGAAAATAGACATTTGAGAACAGAAGAAAATGCAAATTATCTGGAATCTAATCACCCAAGAACAATACTTCAGCTAATATGCTGGTCTGTGTTCATTTAAAATGTTTGTACATTATTATTTTTATGAAAACAGTCATTTGTACTACTTTATATTTACATTTATGACTTAATGTATTGAGAGTAGCTTTTGGTGTCCCCTTTCCACTTCCTCATCACTCATGACTGCTATGTTGTTTACAATCACATACACTTATAAATGGATACTATTGTCTGGAAACATAGTAACAGACAAATATTATTTTCTGTTGTTATTGTGTAATTGCTTTAGCCTCTTGAGTATTATTTTATTGTATGATTATATGTGATTACCTTTGTGTTAGTACTTGGGTCTTTGTGAAAATTTTAATTTTGAAGCAAATTCATATTTACAAAAAAGCACACACATAGGATGTTTTTCTCCTGGATGATTTCATAGTAAGTTACTAACAGTGTGCCTCATCAGTCCCTCATACGTTAGTGTATAATTCTTATAATTCTTACAACGAAGAACATCCTCTTACACAACCTCGATACAAACATCAGAATCAGGAAATTGACATGAATACGCTGTTACCTGCTAATTAAAGCTCCTGTGGTATGAAAGCTTAACATTCACTTTGACTAGACTGTTAGAAGCCCTTGCATGTATATAGTTAAGGTATTGCTACCTATTTTGTGGCATCTAATCACAGCTTTTAGGGAGTCCTGGTGGTCCAATGGTTTAAAGCAGTTGGCTCCGAGCTGAAAAGTTGGTGACTTGAACTCACCAATAGCTCCTCTGGAGAAAGATATGACAGTCTGATCCTACATGAATTAATCCAGACCCGCCATCGAGTTGATTTCTACTCATAGTCACACTATTGGGCAGAGTAGAACTGCCTCTTCAAGCATCTGAGTCTTTTCCATCTTTATGGGTGCTGACAGTTTCTTGTCTCCTCTTGTGGAGCAACTGGTAGGTTTGAATCAGGTAGAAGATCATGTGGTTACCAGTTCAATGTATGCCAGCAGAATTTTTTCAGTACCCTTGAAAAAACTAGAGAGTGATTATTCTTTGCCCTGTGGGGTTGCAATGCAACGGAATCAGCTCGATAGCAATGACTATTCACAGCTCATTCCAATTTTTTCAAATTATTCCAATATTGTTCTTTTTTTTTGGGGGGGGCGCATCACTGCCCTCAGGGGGTGGGAGTAGGAGGCCCAGCCTTTGCTCCGTGGAGCTGGAATTGAACCTCCATCCCAGTGGGCCGCAGTCCCGCACACAACCACTACGCCACCGGGGCTCAGCCCTCCAATATTGTTCTTGATAGAAAAAAATTCAGGTCTGAACCATACTTTACATTTTATTGCTTATTGACTTTAGTTTTCCTTCAATCTAGACAAGTTCCACATTTTTTTCATGATTTTCATAACCTTTACCTTATTGATGATCACAAGCAGTAATGTTATTGAATGCTACTCAATTAGGTTTTACTATAATGGTTCCTTGTGATTATTTTCAGGTTTTAGTTCTTCAGCAGAAATGATACAGTTTTTTGCATCTTATCATATGTCATTTGATTTTGTCTTGTCCCCTATTGTTGATTTTAACTTAAATTGTTATCTGCCAGGCTTATTCACTATAAAGTTATTTTCTCCCTTATAAGTAATTAGTATGTAAAATTTTTTGAAATGATTTAAATACCTTATCTTAAAACTTTCAGTGATTACTTTTATCAATGCAGAGTCAATGATTCCTGTTTTATTCAAAGGTTTATAATTAATTACTTATTTTGACATTTAAATGATCTCAGATCTTGTATGGGGAAGTCCCTTCAAGTTAATTTCTGTATACTTTCAATGTGTCCCAATTGTTGAGAATTTTTGTACATTGTACTTCGTATTGTGCTTTATTTTACTTAGTTTTGGGACTCTTCTGGATTCTTCTGTGCAGAATGGTGTCTATACAGGAAGCTCTTTCATAGAAAGAACTAAGGACTGTACACATACACACACTTATAGGAATATATGCGTTGACATTTTTTTGCTATGTCTGCCTTTACATTTTGAAAACCATAAGTTCATACCAATACGACAAATTCCAATCCATTAAAGGTTCATTATAGTTTCCTCCTTTCCATATTTTCAGCCCTTATCATTAATGTGTCTCCCATTTTCTTATTAATCCGATTACTCTCCCTACATGTAGATAATCCTCTCTTTATGGATCCTTACCTCTCCCTTTCCCTTGACTGTCTTCTTCAGTCTGCTTGGTCTCCCACAAACCTGCACCTAGCCATGGCTTCTCCTTGATCCAGCTTCGTGAGTACACATGGTCTTTGGTTCAGGTTTCAACTCACCATGCTTGGCTGCTGTTGTTGTTCCCTTCCTGCAGAAGCAGATTCCTTATTCTCTGAAGCCTTCCATGGTTGCCTGCTTAGCTTGACTGAGTGAATGATTTTTGGAGGGAAAGGGAAAGAGCATTCTCTAGAGCTTTATGGGAAAAAACTAAAATCAAAACCAATTATTGATAATAGATCAAGGTTTACAGTGCAAGTGCATCTTCCATTCAACAATTCACACATATTTTCATTTCATCTCATTTATTGCCGTCCCCTCAATGTGCCAGCATTTTATCCAACATCCTCCCTGTGTTTCTGGTTTTCATTTCTCCATCTCTTAACTCTCGTTAATTTAGTCTTTGAGTAACTACTGCCCTTTTGGCCTCAAGTAGTTGATTATTCTTAGGTATGTGTTCCTTCCTAGTGTTATTGTTCCCTTTATTATTGTTCCTTTTATGGACTAAAATATATGTGTCACTTTTGTTCAAAAGGGTGACTTTAAATGATCACTCATCCTCTATTGGACTTCTAGTTATTTTACCTGTTTTGGATATTGATATAAGAATGCCATCAGTGAAACTTAAAAATTTTCTCATTAGATATTGTGCTTCTGCTCTTGTTTGAAACTTGACTCCTCTTCTTCAGATTAATTTTATTAATTTACTAGTGCCAACCTTTGCTGGTTTGATGTTTTACCTACCTTTACTCTAGAAGAAAAAAAGAGGAAGACCCTCTACAAGATGGATTGAAACAGAGGCTGCAACAACATGCTAAGACACTGTGAGGGCAGCACAGGACCAAGTGATATTTCCTTCTGTGGTACATTGTTTCGCTATGTGTGAGCAGCAACTTGATGGCACCCAACAACAATAGCATCATATTATAGAAGGAGCCCTAATGATGTAGTGAGTTACATGTTTTGCTGCTAACATCAAGGTCAGCAGTTCAAGCCCACCAGCTGCTCCATGGGAGAAAGATCAAACTCTCTACTTCCATAAAATTTTATAGCCTCAATACTGTTTTACACCTACCCCCATAATCACCAAAGATAAGGACCATTGCAGATGAAGATAAGATATATATGTGCAGAAATAATAGTATCTAAAGCCTTAACTGTTTGTCTTCAAACAAACAGTTATGTCAGTGAGGCATCAGCTAAATCCACACAGAAGAAGCACACAAGCCTATGTGATCAAGAATTGTAGATAATAAAATCCAAATCAAGAAGAGGGAATTCTATTAGATCTTAAATTCTGAACACTTCGTTTGCAGAAGTCTCTGGATGACAGCAAAAGCCCAGAACCTCTTCATAGGATCCCCAATGCAGATTAAGTCTTGGGTAAATCCCCTCTAACTGCACCAGACCTTGTTATCAGAGTTTGCTATAGGGTAGATTGATGCAGTTATCACTTAGCCAAATGTGACACCTTGTCATTGCTCTTCCTCCTACATAATCATTCCCGTTTTTAAACTTTTCTGCTTTGTTTTCAACTGAGGGTTTTCTGTGTTTGACTCGGTCATTTTTCTTGGGCCGTTTATATTTTACTTTGATTATGTACATGAAACCAGAATATATAACATGACTGAAGGAGTAGATTCTAAGGGATACGGCAGAGGACACTAGTGGGAGATGGGGAGCTCGTGCTAATGAACACAAGGAAGAAGAAATGTCCCAGAATTCATCGTGGTGATGTGTTGCACAACTCTTATGAATGCAATGGAGCTATTGGAATGTATGACATGTGAATTTTAAAGTTCAAAGAATAACAAAACTAATAATAAAAAAGATCTGCCACCTCTGAAATCACAGGGGCATCCTTACTCATTCCTGCTAGGTTGCTGTGAGTCAGAATAGCCTCAAAGGTAGTGAGCTCGATTTTCAAACACTTTATTACAGAAAGAAGTTGTGAGAAAACATGGCAGCAGGAAATCAGATGATTTTCAGTTAAATACACTGTGACTTGTAGATTCACTACTTATTTTTTGTTATAATGATTGGTGATGATCAACAATCATTTTTGAATGGTAGTAATTTTAAAGTCCTTGGCAAATCAATCTATTCCTGGTCATTTATTACATAGACGAGTTTGTAAAGTCTGAATTTCTTAGCATGGCATAGAAGGTCTTTGGATATGAGGTTCTCCAGCTGCCTTCCTAGTCCCATTAAATAATTCAGTCTATAGATACTTACAATGTTCACTCTTTTCTGCTTACTGGCATGCATTTTACATACCATACAATTCAATCGTCCAATCATCCAATATAGCAAGGAGAACTGTACAATCATTACCACATCAATTTTAGAGCACCTCCCCCATGGTTACATCGCCTTTAAAGTGAGTTATGCAATCACAATCCATTCCAGTGCCTAACCCCACTTTGAGCCCCTTTCATTTTTGACACCCTTTTATGTAGCTGCACCATATTTTTTACCTTCTTCCGATGTGCCATGCTCCTTTCTATCTCTGTGTTAGTGCTGAGTTGCTCAGTTTGCAGATTAAGCACACAATCAGAACTTCAAAAAGACAGGCATACTACAGCATAGAGGATAAGGGCCATTTCACATTTTATAAGCATCAGACTGTCATTCTTCAAGAAATCAGATATTTGTTTGAATTCTGTAGATCTAATTTATGTCTTTGGCATGTGTAGGGAAGGACCCATAGACTGTTCTGTGGCTAAGCCCTTTAACAATGTCTTTAGGCCCTTCTATTTATGCTTAGTCTTGTTCAGGTTTAGACCTCTGAACTCCTAACAGAATTGCAAGGTAGTCCATCCCACCATGCTTTATTGCTTATTTATTATAGCACTTAGATCATTGCAACATAATTACTTGGTTATAGTTTCTTTTTCCTTACCAGACCATGAAGTACATGAGGAAAATGACCTCCTCCTCTCTAGCCACCCATTCTTTTCTTCCACCTTTATTGCACTGCAGAGACTCATTAAATACAATTGAACTGCATAATGAATTGTCTTGTGATAGATGCAGATGGTGGCCATGGGGGGCGTGGTTATGTCATTTATCTTCAACTCTGGGTCACCTGATTTATTAGCATTTGCTATCATAGAATTTGGCATGTCTAGGTAGTCTGATTTTGTAATTATATCAAAGTGTACAAGAATTAGGAGAAGTTCAGGAATAAGCCAATTAAAAAATCCATCCATTATTATTATATTATTATACAACCAGGTGGTTTACTGTTGATTTTTCTGCCAACTTGCCCAGGCTTGGATATATGTTCACACTTTCTAGATGTATTTTTGCACATGTCTGTCAATTCAGAGCCCTAGAAAAAAATATATATTTAGGGAGAAAAATCTGGGCTTTTTATTCCCCAAAAAAGTTAGGTAACCCTGTCCTATAGGGTGACTATGAGTAGAAAGTGACTTGATGGCAGTGAGTGTGTATATATAAGAATCTTTTCAGACAGATCTCAATTGATGGCACCTTCTGATAGGTTCACTAGAAGGGAGGGAAAGCTAAAAACCCTATGACTAGAGGGATTCCCCATGACCACTGGCTCATTTGCTGTTTAAAGATCCTATCTTTATACTCTTCAGTGGCCATTGAATGATTTAACTCTAAGGATCTACATATATAACCTCCTCCCTGGGGTGGAGAAAAGAGGGTAAAGGGAGACATCGGACAGTGTAAGATATGAAAAATAATTACTTTAAAATTATCAAAGGTACATGAAGGAGAGGGAGGAGAGAAGGAAGGGAAAAAATGAGGAGCAGATACCAAGTGCTCAAGTAGAAAGCAAATATTTTGAGAATGTTGAAGGCAGCAAATATACAAATGTGCTTGACATACGAGGGATGAATATATGGATTGGGATAAGAATTCTATGAGCCCCTAATAAAATGATTAAAAGCAAAAGAATGTCTTAACTCATTCCTACCTTATTGTGACAATTCTGCTACAATCTCCCAAAAGGTTCCAAATGTTGTCTTTTGAGTATGAAGCTTGTTGAGCATAATATTATCCAATGGCAGCTGTTCCCAGATACCAGTTAGTGCCCAGAAGTTGGTTTGCTGTAGGTGTCACAGATCGGCAGTCAAATAAGAACAGCAACAATTTAGTGCTCCCTCCCCAAAGCTAAATGTATTCATTATAATGGGCCAAGTTTATTCTGAATTTTTTCCTGTATATATACTTTTTGATAGTTTAAATGTGCCTCTGCTCTCTTCTTAAGAAGTCACAATGAGCTGTCTGTATACTTATTATCTGAAATCCTTGTGACAAGGCATGTTCCAGGATTTAGGTTCTTTGGGGATTTTAGAAAGGTAATACAATGCAAATATCTTCTATTATGTAACATCCCCAACAGGGTATGCTGAGGTGACTTTCCATAATCAGGTACATTAATAGTTCTGCACTGAAATGTTAGAATATTTATACTAAGTGAAACAGAAAAGGCCTATGAATAGCCTCATGTCAGTTCAGGTCAGACTTTACTGCTAGAGTAAAGTCAGTTCAAACTTTGCTGCCAAATGAATTACAGGGATTTTTTTTTTATTTCCAAATACATTGGGATTCTGAAATTGTAGAACAGAGTTCATGGACCTATAGTTGCCTTAGAAAATGTTCTTTGCAAAATAAACTGGCTACCCTAGATAGGACTCCAAGGTGATTTTGAAATTTTGCTGATCCAAAAACAATAACAATAGCAGCAGCAACAGCAATCACGACAAAAAACAATGAAAGAAATAAAGAAACCAAAAGGCCTGAGAAAACATTTCCTGGAAAGCTATTGAATGAGCATAACTTTACTTTTATTTTTCATTTCCTGGATGATAACATGCTTTCTCTCTGTTTGGTTTACAAAGCAGTACAGTGTTGTCGGTAAGCTTTGGATGTTGCAAGATACCCCAAATATAATGTTATCCGAAGTTTACTGGAATCAAGTTTACTTTGTAGCAATTTTAGGAGTACCGTGTAAGAGAGAATGTTGCGGCAGGAACCCTGCTGTAATTCTCAAATGCATGTTGGGGTTTTGTGATAAACATTGGTTCTAACCTGAAAGGTTTTCTGGGTTGCTTTTTTTTTTCTCCCTAAAAGCAATCAGTGAGCTTAAGACATCAGAAAACCAAGTTTATTGTAATAAAACCTGTTAGATATTTTTTGCTTGTAATCTTATCTTCTCCCTAGAGTGTGAGAGCTAGCAATATTGCTTTATGGGTTGCAGTTTATATATGCGAGGGATGATTCAAAAAAATATGCCTGAGTGTGTCTTTGTCATCAGTCTCAATAGTAGACTTACATGATTATAGTCTCATTAGAGTATACACACACACACACACACGAAAAACAGCTCCATCAAACCAGTGTCTTCCAGGAGAAACTGATGGGTTAGTTCAATGAAGAAAGAGAGGTCAGCTCAGAAGGTTGTAGCAATTATTTTCTGGAATTATGAAAGGACAATCTTGGTTAATTTTATAGAAGGATGCAGGATGATCATGCGGGCACATTAGGATGGAGTTTTAAGAGAATTGAGAGTAGTTAGGTCTGTCCAACTCTGGTTTAGTGAGGAAACTACTCCATCCACTTAAGAACCCTGATCTGGCCCCATTCAGATTTCTTTTTATTCCCTAAACACAATGAACATTGAAAAAGAAGTTTATTTGAGCCCCTCAAGGTTGCCCAAATTACACTTTTGATGTGCTGTCCAAACCTTCTCTGTGGAAAGTGTTTGTCGTTAGATGCTGTTAAGTTGACTCTGGTGCATAGCGACACCTTGCACAATAGAAAGAAACATGGACAGAGGGGGGTGGGAAGAACCAAAGAGGCATCGCGTGGTCCTGAGCCATCCTCACCATTTTGATCTTGTTGGAGGAGCCCATTGTTACAGCCAGTGTGCCACCCCCCCCCACCACTTTAGTGAGGGGCGTCCTCACTTTCACTGATCCCCTGCTTTACCAAACTTTATTTTCCTTTCCCAGTGATTGGTCCCTCCTGATAGTATGTCCAAAGGCTATGCATAACCACTCTTCTATATCAGGATTGTTTTGTCTTTTTAAGAATGTCATATAATGGAATCATATATTCTATTGCCTGCTGAAAGTGACTGCTTTCACTCACCATCAGCCATGTTAGTGAGTACACGGGTAGTTCGTTTTGCTTGTTGCTGAGTTGCATTCTATGGCATAGGTGTATCACAGTTTATGTAAGCATTCACCCCATGAAGGATATTTTCTTATTATTCTCAATGTTTGGCCATTATAAACAAAGTTGCTATGTACATTCATGCACAAGCTTTTATGTGAATATAAATTTTCATTTATCTGGGGCAACTACAGAGTGGCATTGAAGTGTACATGGAATTGACAGAGATACTATCAAATTTTCAACTCTGCTGTCCATCCTCTCCAACATTCCTTTAGCTCTTTGAAGCTCCCCCGGCCCACTATCAGGACCCCAGTTTTACATTACAAATTCAGCTACACCAGAGTATGTACACTGGTACAGTTAAGAGGTCTTACACATGGAATCCAGGACAGATAAATCCCCCACCAAATGGGAGTAGTGATACCACAAGGGTAGGGGAAAGGTGGGGGGAGAAAGGGGGAACCAATCACAATGATTGATGTATAATCCACCCCCCTGCACACACACAGGTGACAAACAGCTGAAACATGTGTTATGGGATACAGGAGATAATGTGATATGAAAATAACAAAGCTTATAATTTATCAAGGGTGGGAGGGTGGAGGAAGGAGGAAAATAATGAGTAGAAACCAGGGGCTCAAGGAGAAAAAAATGCTTTGAACCTGATGATGGCTATATATGTGCAAATGTGCTTGGCACAATGGATGCTGGATTGTTATAAGAGCTGTAAGAGACGCCAGTAAAATTATTTTTTTTATTTTTTTGGGGGGGCATCATTGCTCTCCGGTGGTGGGAGTACGAGGCCCAGCCCCACTGCTGGAATTGAACCTCCGTCCTAGTGGGCCGCAGTCCCGCGCACAACCACTACGCCACCGGGGCTCAGCCCTAAATTATTTTTTAAAAGAGAGATTATATCATTTGCCTCCTGTGGAATAATTAAATAAAATAGCACCCAGAGAGTACCTTTTATGGAAATGCCTTGTACATCCGAAGTCAGAAGACAGAAAATTATTTTTTGGTACTTTGCTCTGCTCTGTTTTTGTATTTGAAAAACTGGTTATATTTTTTTTCTCTACAGAAGTAGAGACGGAGTCTGTGACCAGCTCTGTGCTGAGAGGGGGAACTTATGTGTTTCATAACTAGTGAGACTCATTCTTTCTTGTTTTCCAGATGGGAGTGTGTTAATGGATGCAGATCAGTGTAGAGAATGGCATGTGTGATTGAACTTAGGCAGAGGTATGGAACACCATTAAAATCACATCAGAGCTGGTTCCTCTTGTAGTTCAAAGTATCCTGTCCAACCCCAGGATAAGTGCATCTCCCAGTGAAAGATTTTGTAAAGTACAAGTGACTGAATCCTTACTAAAGCCCCTTGATTGTCAGCGTGGCTTCTGTGAGATACCCACGAAAGCCACGTAGCCAGTTCCCCATGAAGCCAAATGCACAAATCTTCAGATTTCTTAGAGACTACCTTCTTTGGTTTTGAATTCTTTGCTACTGAACTCCACATTGTTTCTCTGTCACTTGGCAGGCAAATGGAAATTTTCTGTTACTGTGGCTCATAGAAATAGAGGAAGCTAACATGTATGACTTTTTAAAAAGTAGGTCCCATGAGATCAGTGCTTTCTGATGTCGTATGTGTGTACTTACTGATGGCGTGCAGGCTACTGGCAGTACACAGGCAAATACTTTCAGTATGAAGGGATCTGCTATTTTTCTTAAAGAATGTTTATTAGGAGAGAAAACAACAGCCCTAGTGTGTCACATTTGTACTTCCACGAATATTTTTAGTGGAGGGCAGTCTAGAGTGAGTAACAGCATATCATCTACACTACATGAATTACTAAGGCAGTGTTTAGGCATGACCAAATATGAATCACAGCATTCATTTCAGTGAGACAACAATCCATAAATTGGCCATCGTAAGTATGTGAAATATTGAGACTACTCCTAATTGAGAATTAGAGTCAGGTCTTTGCTTTATTTGTTTTGTTTTTTTTCCCCCCGAGCCATGGGTTTTTTATTTGTTTTGTTTTCTTCTTGTTGATGAGCACAAGATGGAGCCATGTATAAAAAGGGAATTTAGACATGTACATGTGCCAAGGATGCTGAACAGTTTGATAAAATTAGGCATGCACTTTCAGATAGATATGGACTTTAAAATCTGCAGTTGCCTAAACCATCTGACACCTTTTTAGAAGAACCAACTGCAAGCGGAAGAATCATAGGAAATTATGAAAACTATTTTCATAAGCCTGGTCAGAATGAACCTCTGTCCTTACATGTCTTATTTTTAGAAACATGTATGTTGTGTGGTATGGAACCTTTCAGCTTTGGGGACGGTTGTTTTGCAACACCAAGGGCTATGCAGAACCTCTCCTAGAGTGTGGTGGGCATGCGCTGTATGATATTGCACTGAACGTAAGGACTGATCCTTTGAGGAGCCATGCATTAATTTGCACAGTTGCCTTCTCTTTATAGTGATACCAGTTTTCCTTGTGTAGTAGTAAGCATGTGTCTTTTCTGAAATTAATAAATTAAACAGAGTTGATTTAAAGGAAAACTTATGAAGGCAGTATTGAGATATAACAAAGATTTCAAAATGAAGGAAGTTCACATAATCAGAGATGGGGAGACTTTAGAAAACATCATATTCTAAAAAAAAGAAAACATATTCTATGGTCAAGTCAAGTCATTTCTACTGGGTGCTAGAGTTGGTTCATCCTCATGCTGTATTTCCTGGCTTACTCATTTTCAACCTCATAAAGCAGTGAGCCACATCTATCACTGATTCTTGGACAGGGTTGAATACAAGTGCTGAAACAAATATAATAGCGATTGAGGGCAATACTGGGTCCCTGTTTGATTATCAGTTCCAGAAAAAGCTAACTAATGTAGGGACAAAAGAACTGAAGTAATGGACTGGGCCTCCTACTCCCACCACCGGAGAGCAGTGATGCCCCCCACCAAAAAAAAAAAAAAAGAACTGAAGTAAAAGCGAAACACCAGCGACACCAAGTTGTTAGTTGGGGGAAGTGGGGATTAATGCTGTTGTTAGGTGCTGTCTAGTTGGTTCTGATTAATAACTCTATGCACCCCAGAATAGAAATTTTAGAATTTGCTTTTGAAATGTATTCACGTCCCATATACTGTGATTCTTTCTGCCTCTCCCTTCTTCTCCCTTGGTAACCTGGGAGTCATCCTGGCCTCCACTTATTCCTTTGACTGCATCACAGTTTAAGAAGCAACTGGAGTAGAAGGTTTACAAATAGGTTTTCTGGAGCCAGAAAATACGTACTTGGGAAGGGGGATATTATGACTTGAGCTTCTAACTACAAGATCGGCTGTTCCAACCCACCAGCTGCTCTGCTGGAGAGAGATGAAGCTTTCTGCTCGTGTAAAGATCTTCAGCCTGGGAAACGTAAAGAGGCAGTTCTCCGTTAGACTCTTCGGCAGTGAGGTTGGGTTTCTGGTTTGGAGTCAGACTCCCCGGTCTAAAATTACAATTCCAGGACTCACTCATTGTGTGGATCTTGATCATATCACTCCATTTATCTCTAAGTTTTCTCTTCTGTGAAATGGCGATGGTAATGGGACCTACCTTATAAGATCATACCAAAGCCAAATAGACACAAAACAAAAACTCAAAAGGCCAAGTTCAGGGTCTTGAAGTTAAGTCTAACTCATAGTAACTCTATAAGGACATAGTCAGGATTTACAAAGTTAAAGTACATTGAATAAAGCATTTTGTGATCTAATTAGTCAGATAAAACCACCTGACAATAGTAAGTTCCCATGAAATGTTAACCATTGTAAGCACTCATTATGTTTCCTAAAAGCATTTTAATGTCTCTCACTTATACGTTGTTACCACATGCCCGTAAATCAAGAGCAAACATATAAATACCCCCATTAAAAACTTTAAAAGGAGTTCAACAGATATTTATCCAAAATAAGATATAAAAATTGTCAATAAACATGAAAAGATGCTCAAGGTGTTGTTATGATGAAGTGCAAATCAAAGCCACAATGAGATATCACCTCACATCCATGAGGATAGCTATGATTTGGGGGCGGGGGGGGGAGAAAAGACAAAGTACAAATGTCGATTACAGTGTGGTGAGAGGTAAGGTTTTGTATAAGCTTGGCTGGGCCAGGATTCTCACTGGTTTGACAGTTAACATGCAGTAATCCCCCATGTACTGATTTTCCACAGAGTAACTGCAGCCAATCTGTTGCAAGCTTCCTTAATGGAAGCTTGATGCAATTAATTACCTGGCCTGCAAGCAGAGGGTCACAGAAGACATGGTGGACGGAAGAAGACAGTGAGTGATATAGTGGCGCTTCGGTGAGCCTCTCTTATGACTCTTCTTATCCCCTTTCTAATTTCGTTTTCTCATTTCTACATTTCAAATTTCTCTTCACTCGGGACCATCGAAACCCTCCTACTGTTAACCTTCTTGAAACAACACCCCACTCTAAGCTGCCCAGCTTCCAGAAGGCCTTCGCCCACTGACCTCTGACCCCATTGCCTCGGGGCATCAACTCTTTGCTATTTGAAGAAACTTGGCCGAATTCATTCACACCAATGTGTGAGTAACTGATAACCACCTGGTCCTGGCAGCTGTATGTATAATTTTAACAGGTTTCTGGTTAGCTCAAATGAACCTGTAATTGCTGGAATTTTTGGCAGTGGTACAAAACAAATGATGTGTGAGTGAGTGAGACCAAAAGAGCTAGTGGCAGGAAAGATGGGAGGGGAGAGAAAGACGACTTCCTTCAACAGAGAATTTGCACAGTAGATGCTATTTTGGGACAGGGAAAGTCCTGGCTAAGAGCTTTCTTTGCTTCCCACCTCTCCTCCCCCAAATTATCACTGTGCATACCTCTGGAATAAGCTGATCATTGTTTAATCATTTTCTCTAATAGCTCCTGCGGCAGTGCCAGATGAGATGCTTTACAGTTGTGCGTCCATCGGGGACTGCCTGTAGTGGGAAGCGGATGAATGGATAAGGTGGGTTTGGGGCTGAGATGGACCTTGAGAGTGAAGTCAACAAGCACATCCAGAAAAATAAGGAGTCCTGAAATGATTTTGAATCAAGGATTGCAATGAAGGAAATCATAGGGAAGCCATAATTAATTGCAAATATTCATTTTGAAGTGATGAGGTGCCATTTTGTTCTTGGCTCATCATTTGGGGGTCACTGTATATTTCACTGCCCTGGAACTTCTCTGAATTGCCAATATCTGTCTCTCTAAACCTTTTATAAATAGGATTTTCCCATTGGCTAACTTTATTCTCTTTCATCCTTTTTATTGTTCCATATATGAATGTCCTTGCTATTTGTACCCTGCTAATAACCCTGGTGGCACAGTGGTAAGCATTGGGGCTGCTAATTGTAAGGTCATCAGTTCAAAACCACTAACTGCTCTTCAGGAGAAAGAAAAGGCTTTCTCCTCCCATAAAGAGGTACAGTCTCGGAAACCCACAGGGCACTTCTACCCTCTACTATATAGCGGCTATGAGTTTGAATCCACTTGATAGCACTTAGTGAGTCTTAATAGAAAGATCCGAAATTTGGGGTTGAGAAAGGGATCATATCTAAACTATAATTCTGATATCAAGTAGTGGATTCTATGTCTTTTATCAGATATGTACATTTTTCTCTGTTTTGAAAGCTAAACAAATTTGCTTGCACTGGGCCTGTCTATGATGCATTTGAGTTCTCCTCACTGCTCACCAGACCATTTGAGTGACTCGGGATTGGGGAAGTTCAGTGGCTTGCTTGGTTGAACTCACTGTTTTATTTTTTTGCTCCATCTAGTGGAGTAGTGATTGTTGAAATTGAATTTTGTGGTTTACAATTTCAACATCACTGGTTGCAGTGATATTTTAATAGGATCCAGCAAGTCAAAGAATATGCCTTTTCCTTTTCAATTAAAAGTTGAATCTGTAGAAATGACTGGTTTTAGGAGAGGCTTTCCTTTTTCAACATTCATCCGACTGGGTATTGTGAAGCCTATAAAATGCATTTTCTTCACTTTCTATCTTTGCCAATACTACTTTGGCTTGGCATAATGATGATCAACATTTCCCTTCCTTATTGGAGCCATTTCCTTAACCCAGTTCAGCTCAGCAGTCACTTACCGAGATGCTCATCTGTTCATCTGTTCTTAATTAAGTTGTTTTGTATCTACTATTTCAGACACCTCTCCACACAGGGTCTAGCATACAAACATCAGCAGGATTCCCTTTTTATTTATTTATTTTTATTTATTGTTTATGTTTAAGATTACTATGGGGGATAGAAAAACTAGCACATGAAATGTTCCTGGAAGCAGGTGTGTCCTAATAGTTAAGTATGACTAGACTTTTGCTTGGTTGACAAAGAGGGCAGAGGGTACCAAATGGAGGGAGTATCTTATGTAAAGCCATGAAGGCATAAGAGAGGATGGCATGTTTGAGTTAAGTACCAAGAATGTATTAACTGAGGGGTCAGAGAGGCACTGGGCTGATGTCCTTATACACTGGTATAAGGAGATCCTTTCAGTTTTAACATGTAGCCACCCTATAGCTTCTACACGCTAGTCATCTTCTCCTTGCACCATTTACTTGCCTGAGTTCAGTGTGGGGAGATATTTTGTGTGTGGTATTTAGGAGTCGTTGTTTTGGTTTCCCTTGAATTAATTTTAATAAATTTTAATATAATACAAGGATGATCAGTGAACAGAAAGTTGGAAATCATTGAAATAGGTGTAAAGGGTCCCGAATACCTGCCTTTTAGTTCTCTTAGCAGTTCTATCATTTGAGCCTAGTCATTTAACACTTTTATTTCTTCACTTTAAAGTGAATTATTATTAACGTGCATTATAATAACACTTGTGTTGCCTACCTCCATGTTAGTTTGGAAATGAGAATGAGACTCTTAAATAGAATTATTGAGAGGGATAATAAATGATTTCACTTCAAATGATGCTGATTGAGACATCTGGTAACAACGTATCTACTGATAAAAATATTTTGTGGATAATCTAGATGGCAAAGTAATTAACAAATAGAAATATTCTTACTTCCTCATGAATTTCACATATTTGTCCTTGTCCTTCCAGGTTAATCTTCCCTTTAGCATCTTTTGATGTTTTCAAACTAACGATGATGATTTAAATTTCCCAATACCCAACTTTCATGGAAGCAGTAGTCAAGAAATGAAATGACCTTGTATTGAATCGGGCAAATTGACCACAAAATATTTCATTAAAGTTTTCAAAACGAAGGAGTCTTTTTTTTTAACCAAGATATGCCTGACAAAAGCCAGGATTTTTAATTGTCTCATGTGCACACTAATGTTGTATGACCTAAAAGGAAGATAGAAGGATTGATGCGTTTAACCTGTGGTGTTGATGAAGAATATTAAATATACCCACACTAAAAACCGGAACTATTTAGGAGTAGAAGAAATACAGCCAGAATCTTCCTCCGAGGTGGGCGAGGCTTCAGCTCACTCACCTTAGATCTTATCTGGAACAATCCAGTTGCTGGAGAAGAGCATCTTATCTGGAGAAGTCGAGGGCCAATGGGTGTGAGGGAAGCTCTCTGTGCGAGTCCAGGTAGACTAGAGAAACAATCCCATAGACCCTCATATGCATATAATAATGTTTTGTATAAAGAGTAATTGTACCTTAACAAAGCTTCCCAACCCAGTCCTGTCCAAGAAGTCCGATATTGGTCCGTATGTCTGACACCAATCTATGAAGTCCTCCTCAAACTCATGAAACACATGCTATGACAATTGCAGGATGATCACAGGCCAGTGGGTGGAAAGTCTTTGGATCCAGTGGTGGTGTAAACATCTTAGCATTGGCAGACGTTTCTATGTGACTTCCCTGGCTTCAGAGGTCTGGTTGCATCCAGGCAGGTCTATGTGGCAACTTCAACTCAGGGAACTACCTTAGTTTCATGTGTCTTGTTAACTGCAATTTCTCTCAGGGAGTGAGCAAAGAGCATCCCTTGCCTCCAAGGAGGGAATACCAGATTTCCCAGAATTCTCAGGAGAAAGCCAGGCCCACACAGAGGCCTCATTGGCTATGACCTGATTGGCAGGCTAAACGCCACCCCTTCACTCTTAAGTCTCAAGTTGACAACAAATTATGTAACTACCACATGTCCTTTGAGTCACACCTGAAGAAAAGGAGAACAATACTGCTTTAGATGAGATAATACGATGAAGCAATTTAGAATGTTATGTAAGTGAATTATGTACATGAGGGTAAACCCCAAAGCATTACTACTAAGGCTTCAGTTCTTATGTATGTGAGTTTCTTCCAAACAAAGCATATTTAAACATATGATCTGTGGATGCCTGCGGACAAGATATCTCAGTCACACACTTATTTTACTCTCCTTATGGTACCTTTTAGAAAAGGCCAAATCAAGACAATAGCTTTTTTCCCCAATGATTTCATTGGGAGCTCTTACAGTTCTTATAGCATTCAATACATCATTTGTATCAAGCATATTTGTACATATGTTGCCATATTCATTTCCAAATATTTTCTGCTTGAGCCCTTGGTATAAGCTCCTCTTTCCCCCTCCTTTTTTTAGTAAATCATTTTACTGGGAGTCCATACAACTCCCATCATGAGCCATACATACATCAATTGTATGCAGGCCACATTTGAACGCTTGTTGCCATCATCACTGGACCAGTTAAATTCAAGGGAGCAGAACATCAGGATCAGAAGGTTATGGCATATTTTTAAAGGATCTCCAATGGGGTTATTTTCATAGGTTTTACTGAATGACTCAGAACAATCATGGACTGACTAGGAAAAGGTTGAAAAATTACATTGGTGAGAAAAAAATCCGGAAAGTTGTGCTAAGAAAAACAATCCCCTCACCTGATCACATTGTATCTGCTCATTCTTGAATGTCTGTATGACTTCTTTGGGAAGCCTTCACTCATTCTGTGTAGAGCTCTGATCTTGCCTCTTTAGACTTCTTTTTGTTCTCCAACCTCGGAAATTGAGAGGAAGATGACTTGAGTACCTCAAGGATGTCCAAACGGCCATTTGGATGTAGTGTACATAAGAGAGCTCCAGAAAGTGTCAAAAACCCAGACCCACTGCTATTGAATTGATCCTGACTCCTATCCACCCTGTGTGGGGTTTCTCTGACTATACATCTTTCTAAATGCCACTGTCGCTTAAGCAGTGGCTGGTGAATTTACACTGCTGACCTTGTGACTAGCAGTCCAATATTTCAACTAGAATAAGTAATTTTATCCAAATGTCAAATTTATCTATAAACATAGAGGTTCTCAAAGTATGTTAGAATAATCATTCATATTCTCAACGTCCTTCTAATAAAACCTTAAAAAGACCCTTGTAGTATCAGTGATTGTGGTAGGCAGGGTCCAAATCTGTCTTAAAGAAGGTCGTATAAAGTATTGCTATAAACCTCCCAAAATCTTTCTTAAACAAAATTACCAAAAGGGGCAGCTGTTGTTTCTTGTCATATCCTCCATCTAGGTCTATGTAAAGGAGCCCTGGTGGTGTAGTGGGTTAAGTGTTGGGCTAGCTGCAAGTTCATCAGTTTGAGCCCACCCCCTGATCAATGGAGAAAGATGAGACTCTTTGCTGCCATAAAGATCTACAGCCTCTTAAACCCACAAAGGGAAGTTCTGCCTTATAAGTTGCTTTAAGTCAAATTCAACTGGATGGCAGGGAGTTACTGAGGAAAGCAGCATCTCCATCTCTTTAACCCTCTCTCAGGCTAGCAATCCCTTTTGACTTTCCTTCTTACTAAACAAATAGAAGGATTCATCTAACATACTTCGAGAACACCTGATTTTTTTTCCTTTTAAAACTTTTTGATGAACCTTTGTAAATTTGCACACAATTGCTTCTTCTAGTGGAAATAGTGTATGCTTGTTATTGCTTTTATTATGCCCAACCTGAAGAAAGTCTAAGCACTCTGGCACATGATCACTTTTCCATAAAACGAAATAAGAAAAAGGTCTGCCTTCTTTCTCTTTGTTCCAACAGTTTGGGTACTGTTGATATATCATTTTAAAATATTCTTATGAAGACCTGATGTATTCAATCATTTTTACAGCCTTCACAATTCCACTCTTTCTTGAAGATTCCTTGGGGAAAAGGTGGCACACTTCCAAAATCATATTCCTCATTTGGGGGGAGGGTACTTTTCCCCCCTTTACAAGTTAGTGGAAAAGAAAGTGGTCAGCTTTTACTCTTGATAAACAAGAAGGCAGGGTTTAGACACTGTTTATCTTGTACATATTTTGGAGATTTATAGTGAATATTTTCAAGTATTAACTGCTCTTTGAAATTACTGGCTGAATCCTCTTAACCCACTTTAGCACAAATTGTTTGACTAAGATGAAAAGATTTTTTATTATCTACATAAAACACCCATGTTTTTGCATCATGATGTCAATCAGAGACCGTGCATACATACAAAGGAGGAGAAAAGCTGAATGTCAAATGCTGTATCCACGGACGCTGGAATATTTAGACGCTGAGCATAATGGGATTCTACAGGGAGATAGCACTAAATAATTACACCCTGGGACATGTTTGTTTGTTTTTTTTCTGATGAAGTCTCTTGTCTCAGTTTGATGTCCTAACTCGCATTATTAAGCCATTTCAAAAAACTCTTTCTGCTTACATGTTGATTTCGTCCCATAATAGCTCATCCTCAAGGACTCTATACCTGATTCATTCCCATCGATCTTCCACCCTCGCTCTCCTATCTCTCTTTTAGGTCTTTATGAATATGTTTTGTTTATTGTATGGACTTTCAAATGCATTCTTTGGGGGGTGCATCACTGCCCTCTGGTGGTCGTGGGAGCTACCCAGCATGGCTCCTGAGAGCCGCCACTGGATTTGCACCGCCAAACCCGCGGGCTGCAGTCCTGCACTCAACCACTTATGCCACCGGAGCTCAGCCCTCAAATGCATTCTTTTGATTTATGGCAAGCAATAAAATATAATCACAGTTTGCCACCCCCCCCACCTTACTGCTCTGTTTCCCAACGTCCAGAAGTATCATCCCACTACTTGATTGCTATCCCTTTATCATCAGTACTCTGACATTTTCAAACCACAGCTATGACGTGTAGTGCTAACAATGTTGCATAGTAATGCAGGATTGCTGTTAGACACATGTCCCGCTCGCTTCACCATTCATTTAATTTTCTTTTCAGGTGTGGGGATAGTGCAAGAAATTGCTAAGATTGGTATTTATGTGCAGTTTGGGAAGCTGCACTTTGTTAGTTAGTCTTGCTTACTCTGGGAGTAGTCATCTTTGCTTCAGTGTTATGGTCATACTACCTTGCTCTAGTTTTAGGGCAAAGGATTAAAAACTATATCTTGAGCATGTGTGATGAGCACTAAGAAAAGTGCCCAGAACTATTCATGGAGGGTATTCTCAAAGTATGTTAGATTGATCATTCATATTCTGTCAGTGTCCTCCTGATAAACTCTTAAGAAGACCCTTGTAGTATCAGTGATTGTGGTAGGCAGGGTCCAAATCTGTCTTAAAGAAGGTCAGTATAAAGTATTGCTACAAAACCACAAAAAAGAAAAAAAAACTGCCCCCCCCAGGGCTTTGCTCCCACACTGCAGTTGACTGAAGTGCGTGGGCAGAAGTGGTCTTGCAGGCACCTTCTCCACAGGGCCTGCGGTCTGTATGCTCTCCCATGCTCCACCCAGCCCTTGGTCCACGTCCATTATAGCCATTACAGGGGCTGCACGGGGCTGGCCTTCTCTTTGACCCACAGGCAGGGGACAAATGACATTTATGACCATCACACCATGGAGTATATATACACACACACACACAATTTACCAGGGGAAAATGTCCCAGAGAAAGGGAAGGAATTTGAGGTGAAGCAAGGAAGATAGGTTGAGTTCAGATAACTCAAGAGTGACAGAGGCTTCATGCAAGCGACCCCTGTGGAACAAAGGTGGGAATTAATAAGGCAAGTTTATGAGGCAAAACAGGAAGCCGGTGCTATAAAGTACCAGGAAAGTAAACTGGATGAGTAGGTGGGACCAGCTTCTAATGAGTTTTCTTAGTTACAGGTTCTAAAAACGGGTTGCTTCTTTGATTGCATGCTTGCTTGCTTGCAATCTCTTATAGAGCCACTCATTCAACAAATGGCTTCTCATGGCCCATGGGATACATGCAAACATCTTCACTGGCATATCAGATGTGCTGGGATTTTATTTTCTGCATACATTAACAGCTACTCCTCTCAATGCTATGTACTCTAAACTCTTCCTAGCTATATGAAGATTTTTCCAAAATCCCCATCATATTGCCCCTGCATGGGCTATTTTCCTAGAGTTCACCTCTTAAAGACCTCCTTTGTGTTCTGCTCCAACACAGTTTTCATTATAGCTGTGTTGTTGTTCTTGTGACGTGGGCATATACTACTACAGCTTCTATAGCGTATTTTGAATTATCACTGTATCTCTCTCCCTCACTTTCAGTTGGAGCAAAGGGTTGTATCTTATTCCCTTTTATAATCACACCACTCAGCATAGTTTCTAACACAATCAAATCATAAGATTTCTTGCATGAAATATTTGTGGACAGCTAATTTTCATCATGTATAATGTTATTTTTAGAGAGTCATATAAAAACAATTTGATTGACTCAAAGTGGGAAATACAGGAAAACCAGTTATGCAGCTTTTTGTTGTTGTTTTGCAATAGCTCATTTTGTTAAAAAAAAAAACCAAAAACGAAAACTAGAGATTGGATTCCTGACAAATCATGAAAGATAAAAGGATAAAATTTAATGACTAGCAGCCAGGGGTCAAAGAGCAGAGGAGTTAAAGATGTTGAAGGTTCAGAGAATCTGAAAATAGCAGGCGACTTTCAGGTAAACAGGTCTTTACCAAGTCCGATCTGTTCTTGGTGTCGGTCTCTGCTGATGCTGCTGAGCAGACTGTTTCTCCTCAGTTTACTGGAACTAATCCCCAAGATTCACAGGGCTCTAATCTTGATATCTGATCAGAAATTTAGATATGAAATGTAAATAGTGCAACCACCACGCTGACTACAATTCCCTCTCAAGGGAAGATGTGCAGCGTGTAGCTTTTTGAATGCACGTAGCCTGCTTCTGCTTTTGAGAGCTAAAATTGAAGTGTTATACCAGCCAGATGCACTGGGGTGCGCTACTATGTAACAGAGCCTAGCTGTGCATCACAGCTCTTAACTTTAAAACTCCAGAGAATTTGATGAGAGAGGGCTCCACAAGAACATGACAAATGATGAGAGTTCAAACCTTAAGAGAAAAATGGGCTTATTGGTAAGAGACCTTTCTTTTCCTTTACTTAACTGCTCTTATTTATTCATTAAAAGGGCCAGCCTGTAATTTGCATATGTGGCTGGGAAGCGGTATACAAAAATCAATGTTATATGTATTGTAGAATTCAGGAGACATATTGGTAACCATGCAAAAATCATAGGAAGCATGTGTAAGGATTGCTATTTTTCTCATAAAAAAGTCGTTCAGAAAATTTTGCTTTATTTCAGATTGTGATCGAGCTTTATTCCTATAGCTTAAATGTGTTGCAGGTTAAAAGAGAGATTTATATTTTTTAAAAGTTAAAATAAAAAAATAGTCACTTATGCAGAGATACATACTTTCCCTCAGTTACCGGAAGGTGGCACACCAGATTCTCCTTAAATACACAAAGAAGAGAGAGCCTAGTAATGGGAATAGAAAATAAGCAGTATTTAAAGGTATTTTAATGTATTTTAAAACAAAGAAGTACTATAACTGTTATTTATTTGGTGAAGTTGCCCTTCATGCTAAAACTTGGCAAGTGTACATTTAACCCATGGTAGCTTTCTGTGATTCGGAAATTGTCTTATTTATGTACATCGCATTGTTGAAATCGACTTGGAAATAATGTTGTCATTAAGGGGATGCTATTCTGAGTTTATTATACCAAATAAGAAGTGAAATACTTGCCATGTACCTTGAGCATACAGAGCCATTGGGTTTAGGATAATATTTTTAGATAAGGTCTTTTTCAAGGTCTTTTAGAAGATACTGTTAGGTTATGACTTTGATTTTAGTTGTGACTTTAATAATTCAGTAGTGTTTAGGAGATGACCCAGAAAAAAACAAAATAGTTCACTTGGAAGGAAAGGCTAGATAAAGGCTAATCTTTACTTCCTGTAAGCTAATAACAAACAGGAATGAAGCAAATGTAAATAAATTCCATTTTGTGCTTGGAGTCCTCAAACATCTGCCAGCATACTTTAATTTTTTAAGAGAGTTGACAGTTGACAGCGTGTGCTGCAGTGCTTCCATAGTCATCTCTATTTTTAAAACTGCATTCCCCAAACTGTACCCAAACTGTGTCTTTTCTATGTTGCCTTTTGTATTAGCTCAAAACGTTCAGTAGATGACAGAACTTCACAAAGCTAACACCTCCTGGTTAGAAAACAGTGCATCTATTTATATGTTTTTATTAATTACACACAGTATGAAAATAAGAAAATTGGTAGTAAATGAACCTAGAAGAACATTAGCCATCTGGTCTCCGAACGCTGTAATGTGTGCCCATGTGCTTTCAGGTTTTTATGGCAAAACAATATATCAACAAAGAATTGACCTTTCTAGCTTTTTAAGGGGGAAGGGGAGGGGGGAAAGAAAAGAAAAGCTGGAAAATGACAAAGCATTTGGGCTGAATATATATTTTAATATTCAGTTTATATGAAACTTGGGCTGGTATAGTATCCTAGATCAATGAGATAATAAATATTATATTGAATGTCAATATTTATTCCATACTTTATTAAACATAAAGAGAACTTCTAAAACAGAATCGTAATGGTTTTCTAGTTAAGGAATGGTCCTTTTTCAAAAATTAATTTAGGTATTAATTTTTTTTACTGTGTGGTTCTTAACAGTTCAGGGTTTTAAAAGTAAAGTTTTATTAATTTATAGCTAAATATTTGGGGGGTATGCTTTGAAAAATCTAAACTAAATGCAGTAGTGCCACAATTAACCAGATTTTTTTTTACACTCCACTTTTAGGAGACGGAGGCAATTGTCTTTAAAACAAGCCGATTTCAAGGATATATTCAAAAAATCAACTTCAGGGTATGTCCAGGGGTCTACACTTTTGCTACCTTTCTGTCAATGAGAATTTATTTTCATAAAAAGACCCTGATGTGTTAGAAGATATTCTACCATCCAGGAAAGTTCCAATGATGTCTAGGGTACTGGCTTTATTAAGACAAAAAGAAAAAGAAAAAGAAAAGAAAAGATAATGGTTGCTATTGTTGTCAAAAATGTCACCCGTCATCATAGTGTTCTCTCTGTGGTTCCTTGTGCTTTTACATAGTTTCACTTGGTTTTCATGATACTGCTATGAACTGGGCAAAGGGAGGGGGCATTTTCCATTTTATGGATGAGGAAGAACAATTGAAATGACAAAGTTAATCTGTGCCAGCGCTGTATCCAGACTACAGGTGTCTGAAGTTTAGCTCTGCCCTTCTGCAGTCTATCTCATGGAAGAAGTTCGAAATAGGTTTTCAACTTTTCGAATCTGCCCTGCACATCAACATATTTTATACTGCCTTTGTTTTCTCAGTGCTGTACTTCTCACCCCCCCCCCCTTTGTATCTGTCTGTCTGTTTGCCTCTGTGACTATTTATCAGCCAGCTGGAGACCTTGCATTCAGACTCACCCAGACCTGGAAGGATCTGGAGTGTGGGAGAGCAAGATAATGGCATTGGGCAGTACAGATTGACCACTGGTGCCTGGAGGGGTAGGTTTTGTTTGAAAGCTCGGAAATAGGCTAGCGATAGAATGGGGGGGTGGTTAATGAAGTGAGGCAAAGAAAGGAGGGGGAAATCACATCGGGCTTCAGGAGCAGGGCTTGCAATTAGAAGCCACAGGGAGGGCGGTGAGCGGGCCTTACTGAGGAGCTGAAAGAAGGCCAGAGGCCAAGAGAGAAAAAAAATGGAAGCAAAGATTCACAACCTTGACGTTAAAGCTGAGTTTCTGAGGTACTTGTTTAAATTGCAGAATACTGGCCTTACCCCAGATGTCTACATTTTTAACATTCACCCCATGTGATTTTTGTGCATGCTAAAGTTTGTGCCTTAAAGGGACAGAGCTTGTATTTTGGAGAGTAGAGAAAATAAAGTCATTCTCTCCAAAGCATCTGCTTTTCATGTCAAAGTCATCAACTAGAGCTGGTAGTGGTTGGGGAGGAAGGACAGGCAAGGGTGGAGAGTGACAGCTGTGACTTTCCCACCGTGCTGTCCCTACATCTAAAGAATAGCCTACTAACAGCATTATGGTGACTGTGAGGGATTTATAAAAGCCCATTGGATTCATGTTAGACTCTTGAAAAAGTTAAAGGATGAAACAATTTCCACCAAAAGGTAAAAATACATAAATTTTGAGATTTTTAAAAAGCTATCCTCTCCTAATTGCTTTCACTTTAAGGTAATTAAAAAAAACTGAGATAACTAGGCTACCAAGGGTCCTGGATGGTTAAGGATTTACTGTAACAGTGTATTTATGGTCATGATATTTTCATATGTGAATATACAGTCTGCTGAATTTGATTACAAGGGCCTTGTAGCCAGGGAACATGTATTATGTTGTGTACTTAGAACATTTAGCAAAATCATTGTCTCCATGCTTATTGATGATTGAAACAATTCAGTAAGCACCAGTTCTACAGGTTCTGGACCAGTGGGTTGATTGATTTGAGTGTTTGTGAGGTTCAAGAAATCTCGCTTACCCTCTTGGTAATGACTCATAAATTGAGGCGGCCACAAGAGAAACACATGCATTTTCGTTGACCAATCTGAAAGCATGGCCCTAAACAATGCACTTGGTAAACTTTGCTTCCTGTTTAGAGTGTCATTTTGAGTTCAGTCTTGTTCCCAATCTTCCCTCTCCGAAAGACAAGTTATGTGTTCTGTGCCTTTTACAGTTGAATCTTAAAATTTGGCACTTTTGAACAACCCTAAATATAGATATCATTGTTTAATGACTGAACAGTGTTATAGGAATTCAGACAAAATGGATGCCTAAAAATGCTCAATATTGCCTCTGACTTAGATCATACCACATAGAAAGAAAATGTGTTTCACTCAAGTATGACATAGTGTCACATTTTTTAAAATAAGCAATTGGTTATTTAAGACAGGATTTAATTGTGAAGGTATTAAACCATTCTAACCTTATTGTTTACAGTAGAGAGCTTTAGAAAAGCACGGTCAGAAAACTCTGAATTAAATAACATCTAGTGTAAATTTAAGGAACTGGAGTAGTGCTGTCAGGTGAGGATTGGATGTCTAACAATAAGGTAAGTGGTTCAAGCCCACCAGCTGTTCTAAGGGAGAGAGATGAGTTAATCTGCTCCATAAAGATTTACAGTCTCAGAAACCCTTCAGAATGTTGCAATGAGTTGGAATCAACTTGATGTCAGTGGGTTTGTTTGACTATTTTAAACCTAGGGTCAACCCAGAAGAGGAATTCTATTTTTATACCTTCATATTGAAACCATAGTTGCCCTAGTTAATAATGTAATATGAAATAAGAATATTTCCCATCCCACTCCTCGTTTGGATAACCATTGGCTCTGGTGGAGATAAAATTAGTTATAACACTAAAAGAATATTGTCTTTAGAGCCCTACATATAAAACTTGATATATGAGGGAGTCTCCCCCCAAAACCCAGATTTTTTACCCTTAAAGATATGTATTTAATAAAATGATTAAAAATATGTATTTAATATTTTAAAAATAAAACAACTTTATCACCTTCAAAGCACTCTCCATTAAACTTAATACATTTGTTGAATCTGCGATTCAATTCTTGGAAACATTTTTCAAACTCATCTGTTTGGATAGCTGACAGCCTCTTGGTGTTTTTAATCACCTCTTGTCCATTGTAAAATCGCTGTCCCTCTTCCTTTAAGGAAACAAAAAGAAATCCCATGGAGGAAAGCCAGGTGAGTAAGGTGCATGTGGCAAGAGAGGCATGGTGTTGGTAGCCAAAGACTGGTGCACTGAGATGTATTGTCTGGTGGCAAAACCAGTCCCCTGTCTGCCACAAATCTGGCCAGTTTTGTCACACACTGTTATGCAATCTTTTCGGAACCTCTAAATCGAAAGCTTGAACAACACTCTGACCTAGTGGGACAAAATCCAAATGAACTACAAAGCAACAGTTTTATCTGTGAACAAGGTTTGTCATCAATGGACATTTCACCTTTTTTGAAATGCGAAAATCATGTCTCAAGAAAACTTGAGTTTTTCCCCTAGTGCTGTCCTCATAAGCTATGTTCAACATCACATCAGTTTCTGGAGCATTTTTTCAGAGCAGCAAACAAAATTCCACTGCTTCCCACTGTTCTCTTAAATTGGCCAGCTCACACACACACACACACACACACACACACACATACACACACCAGCTCTCACACACACACACACACACACACACACACACACACACACACACATACACACACGAGGTTGGAGCAAAACTTCTTTCATGTAAAACTTCATTGTGACCAAAGAGAACCTTCCCAGGTGACACCACTAGGAGCACTAACTCAGAGCAGGTTGTTCAGATACTCAGCAGGAAAAAAAGGGGTACTATGAAAGCCTCACCCAGCGGAGCTTTTTTCCATTCTTTTTTGGTGGGGTGACTCCCTCATATAATCTGAGCCAATGATGTTTTCATATTATAGGCTTTTTATTTAATTGCTAAGTATATTTTGCAGTTATTGTCATATTAAATGACACACTTTTAAGCTAGCTTCTACCATTTAGCATTAACTACCCCATACTTGGCAACCTGCAGAATAGTTACGTGTCTGGCTAAGAACCCAAGGTTGACTGTTCAGTAGCCACTCTGTGGAAGAAAACTGGGCTATAGCTTCTCACTGTCGGTCACCTTTGACTCTATGGTAGTGAGTTTTGAGATTTTTTTTATACTTTTTAAAACTTGTTTTGTAAGAACCATTAATGATCAAGGAGAAAAATTGTAAAATAGAAAATGAGCAAGACTTCAGTTCATGAAAATAGAGATATTGATTAGACAACTCTCAAAATCCCTTGGGCCCAACCATAGGATGCAAATGCTGTTTCTATATACTGCACCTTTAGGAAAACTGATAAACATATTCTGGCTATGAATCACAAGGTTCAAGTGTAAAGTTGAATCTTGGTGGATATGTATAAGCTTTCTCCCTTTCATTATAGTCACAATCTTTTCCGTCATTAATATTGTTTATGGATCTATGTTTAAGG
Organism: Nesogale talazaci; assembly: GCA_004026705.1. Lineage (NCBI taxonomy): Eukaryota > Metazoa > Chordata > Mammalia > Afrosoricida > Tenrecidae > Nesogale > Nesogale talazaci. The sequence continues at coordinate 72,119 of PVJH01004609.1, forward strand.
GATTTAAAGCTGCACGGATTTAGAATAGGAAGTTATTTAAAAAGCAACCGAATCTAAAAAGAACCCATTTTCCTGGTGGTGTAGTGGTAACCCATTGGAGTGCAAACTTCTGTGCAGGAGAAAGATGGACTTTCTACTCTAATAAATAGTTACCATTTTTGGAAACCCACAGGGGCCCTTCTACCCTCTCCTACAGGGTCGCTGTGAGTTGGCATTGACTCAACAACATTGATTTTGGAATTTGGCTTTCCATGGGAAATTTTAAGTAAGTCTGTGCAATCTCGACGAATTACTAGGGCTAGATTTTCATGGAAATAGCCATCTCTAGTTATTTTATTGTGATTATAAATATTTGTTACCAGGGTAGTCATATATTAATGAAAAGGAAGCTTTAGGCAACCAAGTAATCAAAATTTCTGGTTCTAACATTCATAGTGCTAATGTTACTGCTGCAATAACTCTTTCAATAAAAATATAGAAATAATTTTTCTTGAAAACAGCAGCCATATTTCATTATCTTGACTTATTTTATAGCATCCCAATTATTTCAAAACAATCTAAAGCTGTTTTTCAAGGCCTTGGAATGTTGTGAAAGAATAGGTATTTATGAAAGAATATAAAATATAACAAAAGTTTAATTTTTTACTAGCATGTTTTTGGGTTGATATATGATGTGCTTATTACTGAAAAAATTTTCAATGGCCATAAGTAAACCGTGTTGTATGTTGTATACTCTTATTAAAATAGTGCAAGTCTTAAGAAAAATAACGGATTGCAATATTTCTTTATGTAGATTTTATAGTTCTGTTTCTATATTTGATGCTGCCAACTATTAAGACAAAGTAGTGAAACTATTTTAAAAGTTTATACGAATATCTCTTTTGTCAGTGAGGCCATATTTTAAACCTCTCTTTTAGTGTATAGTGTACAATGTAAGTCATTTTTTATTTTGATAACTCTGCTCCTGTTCTTCAGGAGAAAGATATGACAGTCTGCTCTCTTCATGATGTACAGCCTGGGAAGGACTGAGGCCAATCTCTATGCTCTAGGGAAGTGGTTCTCAATCTCCCTCATGCCGCGACCCTTGCAGACAGTTCCGCATATGGTGGGGGACCCCTCCCCCAAGCATAAATTCATTTTTGTTGATACTTCAAAAGTGTACTTTTGCTACTTTTATGATTTGGGAGATCCCTGTGAAGGGTCCTTCGACCCCAAAAGGGGTCATGACTCACAGGTTGAGAACGGCTATTCTATAGGTTTCCTATGAGTTCCAATAAACCCCAGGACAGCGCTTTGTTTTTAATGCAGATTTAATGTACAAGCACATCAGAAAATGTAACAAAGGCTTGACTCTTTTATTTAATCAAGGCAATTTAAGAAGATGTGTAGAAAGTTGCTGAGAGATGATTAATCAGGTGATCTTTCTTTGAGTGAGAGAGATGAGAGCAGACTTTTTCATCAGCATAATCCTTCTTCACTAGAAGGAATGCATTTATTTCATTTAAGAAAAAGTGTTTTTTTGGGGGGGTCGATTTTCTCCAGAATCTACTTATTTTTAGCAAGATAATGTACATTTATCCCCAACATTAAGGAGCCTTGGTCATGCTGCCAGGTCAGGTTGGAAGTTCAAACCAGTGGGGGAGAAAGTATGTCAGTCCTGGGAACCCTCATCAGGATCGACTAAATGGCAGTGGGAGTGGAGAATGTGTACCTTTAATTATTTTCATTTTAGGGCTTTATTTTTATTTAAAGCCTAATTTATCAACTTCACAGATAAGCATTCGTCTTACCTGAACTCTGCTTCTACTAATAGCAGATCCAATTACAATGCTTACTCAATCTTCCAGGATGTGTCCTGGCTCCCGGTGAAATAGCTTTAATTTTATGACACTTTGGCTTGTAAAGCTGACTTTCCATTGACTCAACAAATACTTTTGAGTACTTTCTGTTGTCCCATGAATGATGCTCAATTAAGAGTGTTTGTGTGTCCCAGCCCACAAGGTATCTGGTAATTATGTGGGACAAATTTCAAAAAGGAACTAAATGCCAAGTGCCCTTGGAACAAAATGGAAAGAGAAGCTCAATTAGCTGGGATTGTGAGGGGAAGTCAGGTATTTCTTCTCAAAGGAGAAGGAAGAAGAATTTGAGAAGGATATCACAGGCAGACTGGTCTGTGGGACTGACGACAGGACACAGTAAAAGTTAAATACTTTTAGTGGAAGATTAGCTATATTGTCATTAGTGGTGATGATAAGCTGTCTCACTGTATTGCTTTTAAAAATGATTTTAAAATGGTAACGTAAAATGAGGTAGCTAAATGGTATCTATTTAAAAATCATTGATTCTTCCTCCTCCTCAATACAAACAAACACTGGCTTGGAGTTTAAGGCAATTTCAGATGCATGGAAATACTTAAAAATTCATTTCTGGGTCAGATAGATGTATTGCCTTCACAGTGGATCTACAAGGCCGCATGGATTTGGAAATCATATATGAAAAACTCAAGCTTGTCTGCCCCTACCTCATGCAAAAATGAGAGCCATGAAGATGATAAATTCTACCAGAAAGTAAAATAAGGTGGGGCAAGCTTTCCTGACTCTCCCCATCAGGTACTTCTTTTTTCAGCTTTAGTGGGAGTAAGAGTGGTCAGGATCTGTGGATCATTGGCTCCCCAACACCTGTATCATGCCTGTTCTCTTCTTAGTCGCTCTCTGGACCTTGCTCCTCCCTTTGCTCCATAAACTCCTTCATCAGAGGTGCCCTGTAATAAAAGGTGCCCTATCCATCTCAAGAACTAGTGCTGTTTCCTTCCCGTCAGTCTTTATTCTGCTTTACCACTTCCTTTGCCAGTCCTTTTATCTAGTGGCTCTTATCACAGCTAGCTCCCCCTTTCAGCGTAGTACCTTTCCTATTTTATGACAATGTTAAATGGAGAAAGTGCCACCCTTCATATTCATTACCTCTACCATCTTAGCATGTGTAATTCTAAATGTGTACGTATGCCCCTGCAGGAATAGGTACCTGGAAAACAATTGTATTATGAAAGAAGTAGAGGCAATATTAACTCAAGGCATAATCATAACCACAGCAATATATGACTTACTATGTCCTTTGTGGAAACTCTGTGGATTCACACAGTTGTCATGGAAATTGACACATGAGAAGTTGTCTGTAAGAGATGAAATGATGACTTTCCAATGTACGTGTCTTTGAGAAACATCAGAGGGTTTTCATTTTGTGCCTAGCAAGACTACATACCTGAATATGTAATTAGGAATGTTGACTGCATTTGCTATTTAATTTTATGAAACAAATAAGAGTTATACAGGCTATGTAGTGTATAGAGCTTCTGGTCCCCTAGTGGGTTATGCATTTCACTCTTAACCACAATACCCACTGTTCAAACTCACCCGCTGCACCCTGGGAAGAAGATGAGGTTTCTGTTCGGGAACAGATTGACTGCCTCTGAAACCTAAAAGGGGCAGTTTCTACTCTGTACTGTAGGAATGCTTGATGGCAGTGAAATTATTATTATTTTGTCTTAGTGGGTGTGTATTCATAAATATGAACAGTTCTCTTTTTATACTTAAGAGGAAAGCTGAGACTGACCCTTTGTGTAATTAGCCAATGGTCAGGAACCCAAAGCAGCAGTCCCACCCTGTTGGAGAAGTTTGCTGAGTTGGAATCGACTCAATAGCAATGAGAATATACTAAGAATTTTGGTCTGATATCCAGAAGTTAATTGTATTTCTATGTGTTTCAAAGGGTTTAACATCCCTACTTGGTCAGCATCTAACGCCTTTTACTGATTGGAAGAACATAAACAAAGCATACAATTTGGCATGATTAGCTGTCTTGATGGAGCGACAGCAATAACACGGATAGTCAAAATTAGACTTAAAATTGTTAAAACTGAAAATATTCCATAGTGTCTACCCACAAAAGCTATGGTTAATTTATTTAAGTAAGTGATACTGATGACTAACTAGAAAGTCAACACATTAAAGTTTCCTCTGAACCTACTCAGGGATATTTACATTGAATAAATCATCAGTATATTTTACTGTTCTCATCCTGTGACTGACATAATTTTTGCTTTTATTTGTCTTGATTTTTGAAGTACTTTTTGGAAATAAGATTTGAGAAATGATTTTTTTCTGAGGTGTTTTTCCTGCTCATGCTTATGTTTGAGTGTACATAGAGTTGTAGTTCTTTGTCCTTTTGATTACATTGAGACATTTACAGGATGCAGTCTACTTCATAAAGAAGCATATATCTGTTGAGCCATTCTTATTCCCAAGAGGGACAGTAGGGATTTTAGAAAAGAATTCCTGGACCAGAGGAAGGAGAATTGATTTCTTGTTCTAGTTATGCCACTAACAAACAATGCGACATTTGGCAAGTTAACTTCTTTGGGTTTCAGGGAATTTTGTTTGTTTTCATCTATACAGTAAGGGTGCTGAGCACAATGGTTTATAAGAGATCTAGATGTTCTAAGAATCTCTTTATACATTGGGAGCCAAGGGATTCTGTTGTAAGATTTGCCCCAAATGGACTGTATTTGATGGCTTTGCCCTTTGATTTTTACAGCCGTGAACTTTTCATTTTACATGTATTTTATGTAACTCACTAATGTTCATAAAATTCTTTGAGGAGTTTCTGTGTATATTGTGTTTCCATCCTATTATATGTACTTCTCCAAAAACAGAAGACTTTTGCTCTGTTAATGAAATCATTATTTCTTATGATGTAACAGAGGGTTTTTTGACACTTGCCAGTCTAAAATATTAAAATAGTTGAACTTTGAGTCTGCATAGAATTATTTGAAATACATATCCAATAATTTTCCTCCTTGTGTCTTATAGGTCATACTTTTTAATTCAAAAATTTAGTGATAGGCATCACAGTTGCTATTGAGTCTCTGAGGATTGTTAAAATCAGATTAATTTGAACTAGGTGAATTTTTATTGAGGATGGTTTTACTTGGCTGAAGTTTTTTTTTGCCCTAAACTCTATTTGAGGAATGGAGTGGTTAAGCCAATTTATGGTGGAGATTTATTTTATGAACCACATTTCTCTACTACAGGATTAAGTGTTGATTAAGTACTTCAATGATTAAGAGGTCAGCTGCTGCAAAAGGTTGGCAGTTCGAATCCATACTCCACAGGAGACCGACCTGGTGACCTGTTAGTGTAAAAATTAGAGTCTAGGAATCCTATGGGAGAAGTCGTACTCTGCAACATAGACTCACTATAAGTCATAATGGATTACACAGCATCTAATGACTCCAGCAACAACTTTTTGTACTTTGACAGAACTGCTTTTAAAAACGTTGACATATTGTTTTTTACTCATGGAAGGTAATTGCCAATTATTGAATTATTAAAGCAAAATCAAGAACTGGATATAAATCAATGTTCATCATGGGACATAATGTGTTTTAGAAGTTTGAGTCCTTAAAATGTTGGGGATGTAGTGGAAGAAAGCTGTTTTCTTTCTTTTCACTTTGGTTGAACATCCAAATTATTGGGCTGTCAAAAAAAAACTAGAACTAAATCTTAAGTTTAATAAACCTATTGCCATAAATGTTGTAGTGATATATTGTCTGTTTTGTTTTTTTTAACAACCTAATAAGAAAATAATACGTTTTTGGTTGTTAAATCAGTTACTGGTTCCCAGAAGAATAACTTGAGAATCTTTACAATAAGTTTATCTTCCCCTGTTTGTCTTACTTCAGTCAAGTGGATTCTGACTCACAGCATCCATATAGAATAAAGGAGAATTACCCCTGTGAATTTCTGAGACTGTTTATCTTGATGGGAACAATAAACCTGTTCTTTCTTCTGAGGAGCGACTGGTGGTTTCGAACTGTTACGTAGTGGTTAGTAAGCCAATGATGCAACCCTTTTGGCATTTCAGTCTTTTATTTTCCCCCCCTTTTTGGTCCATGTTTCAAGGTCTTTATTCTAAAAGGGGAAAGTCCATTGTCATTATTGCTTTGTAATGCTGTAAGTTGGAAAGTGGTTGTCTTCTATGTTATGCTTTAAAATTTGCAAATGCAATTTCAAAATTTGAGAATCTGGTTAAACTTACTCTAGAATAGGGTATTCTGACCTTTGTGTGTTTTTCCTACTCGGGGTTTCTAATGAATGAGTTGCCACTATTATTGATTGCACTTATGTCCTATCTACCCCATTAACTACTAAATATTACAACCATGAAGCCTAATGTATTGCTTACAATTTATTTGTATTTATAGTAGGCTTTTTGGGGGGTAAATATTTTCATTGTCTTCAGTTATTGAAGTCACAAAGGTAGCCTTGTGCTTCTTTGATGGTTATTATGAGGCAGTTTTGCAACAGGAAAGGAGGTGGGATTATAAATTAACCATTAAGTAGCATGTGTGTGTGTGTGTGTGTGTGTGTGTGTGATAGACTGAGTAAAAATTATTTGGGAAACAGTGATAGCTATTTAAAATTTAATAAAGTTCATGCATTACCAGTCAATATCTCAAAATAAGTATTCTCACCACCCCACACCCCAAGGAACATACATTCATTTGTGTTTTATAGGAAAATATTACTTGTCTTAAAGGAAGGTCTTTATTGTTACCTTAGCTGGTTGCATCCTGGATTTGTGGTATTTAAAATGATATATTTTGGAAATTTCAAAAAAGCAGTTCCTTGCTACAGAAGCATCCAGCTGTGCTCTTTGAATACGAATGAATAAAACTCTTTAGGAACTAAATCTCAATCCTGTAAAAACTAGGAATAATTCGGAAAAAAGATCTGAAAGCCAATTCTTAAAATTGGAAGGACAAGTTTCTTGTTTGGATGGAAACCTGGAAGAGAGGATGAGCTTTTTGTCACAGCAATGTTTTTTTTTTAATTTTTAAAAGGAGTGGATTTTGTTCCCTTGGCAGTTAGCCTTGAGGAAGCTTATGCTGATGAAGACTGATGATTCTGTTTTCAGAAAGAACTTGAAAGGTGCTGTGAAGATCGCTATTTCCTTCGCTTTCTTACACCAGCAGTAAAACTCTCCACCCTACTAGTTTTAACCTATCCTCACTTTTTAGAACTGTATAGAAATGTGTTAGTTGGGTGCTATCGACACCAAGTGAAAAATATGTTAGTTGGGTGCTTGAAACAGAAACTTTAAACACCCTGCCGCTTTCGGGCATGCAGGGCACTTAGTCTCTGGCAGTCTTTTTCAAAACAGGAGAGATGAACCCTTTCTTTGCCATTGCTTTCAGGAAATACCTCAAGCTGCCTTTGACAGACGCTCGATTTATTTATTTATTTTGGAGTCTCCCCATTGCCAGCCACTAACCCCTAGAGGTTACCTGACCTACCGCGGAGCTTTGGCGTGGTCCCTGCTGGACACCTGCTTGGCCAGCCGCTTTGGTTGGTCTTTCCTCCGGGCAATTTGTGAGCTGTTTGGGGGCGGGGGAGGACCGCGGGGTGGGGGGAGCGGGAGGGGAGAGGGAGCGAGAAGAAGGGGAGGGCAGCATGTGAATTTGATTGTTGATCGCGTCCCTCCAAGGCTGCTATTAAGAGCATGCTACTCAGTACTTGTCTGCTGCAGAAGGCAGGGTGTGAGTCGCGTTGCCACAGCATGTTGTAAGTGTATGAGATTTTGCTCACCCCGGCACAGAAATCAGAATAGGGAAAATAGAGCAGCTTGCATCCGAAGCTACTAGAAGAGCGGGCAGAGTTCTACAGCAGTTTATGCTCGGTCTTACATTTTGCCGCCTTCTAACTGGAACACAGAGGGACTGGCCTTTTTGTAACCGGGCTTTCCCCATAATGGCATTCTTGTATTGTGTGACCAGAGCTTGCACAGGAGGAAAGCAGGCGGCTGAATTTAGTCACTGAGCTCTAGGAGCTGCGGCCTCAGGCTATGCTGAGGTTTATAGCCCATTTGTATTGCTGCAGCTCAAAAGAAGAATGTTCAGAGGATGACAAGTGTATTCTGAGTAGGTATGTTGTTTCATTTTCATATGAAACCCATCCGTTTTTCTTTTTCCTTCCTGATACTCTTGGTCCGAAATCAGGCGACTAGGTGCAGACTATAGTTAAGGACAGTGCTGCAGTAACCCTATTGAGCGAGAACAATGGTATTGCAAGTGTAGGACAATCAAAACCCTAGCCGCTTTTTATGAACTAAAACGGCATTGTGTGATATGCACTGTGTAGTAACAAAAAGAAAAAGAAAAAAATTACTGCAGTCAACGCTTTTCTAACGAGGTGGCACTATTGTTAAGTTAGAACGATAGAATCATCACACTGCTTTAGGGGAGCAGAGGATGGAAAGGAGGTACCTTGCAGCCCTATTTTACAGATTGCAAGCATCGGGTTTGGGGCGCTGGCAGGAAAGGTCCGCCTGTGCTCCACTGCTGTTTGTCACTACACTGTGGAATGGAAGTCCTAGTTGGTAGTCTGTTATGGAAACGCTGTTTACTGTTATTGTAGTACCGTGGTGACAACATGCCATTGAAATGGAAAACGAGCTCTCCTGCTATCTGGAAATTCCCAGTTCCTGTGCTTAAAACATCCAGGCCAACGCCACTTTCTCCAGCATACATGTAAGTGAGAGAAAATAGGATACTAAAGTGGGATTTCATTCATGAGTCGACCTTGTGGCAAAAGGGGGGAGGGGAGGCAAAAAAACCCCAAACAGCAAACATCCCCAAACCCACAAGATTACAAATCAAGCTTGATTACATTTGAAAGACATTGGCATGCCTGCATTTTACTATTGTTTTGTCTACCTAGGACTTTATGTTTATTTTCATTGAAAGTGCTTAATGCTACTCAGAAAACCTAAAGATATACTTAAGGAATTGCAGAAGTATAAACTCTAACCTTTAACCCTGGTTGGAATTTTTGTTTGTTGGCTTCTTTTGAATTTTTGTCTAGGGGACAGATTTAAGGGGAATCTTTCTTGTAACAGCACTGATGAACTGCGGATGATTGTTGTTAGTGTTGTGTTAAACATGGAAATACCTTCTATACTTTTTTTCTGGTGCATTTGAAACGTATTCTGAGTTAACACGTTGATCAGAAAATGGGTCTTTTAATCAGGACGTTTGTAGTTGAGTTGTATATGAATATTAATAACTTTGCCAGTACATCTTTCGCAAGTTCAGCAGTGGAAGGTTAAGATTTTGCAAATTGTACATCTGGGTGTTGGAAAGTGAATTATACAAATGTGTTTAATTTTCATTTTAAGTAATTATACACTGAAATCTAATATTAGGAGGTCCTGGAATTCTTGAGGAAAGGAAACCAATACACAAAAAAATAAAATCCAAGAGCAGTTATAAATTGATCTTTTAAAATATTGTTCATGACCTTTTTTTTTTCAGTAGAGGAAAGAATGCAAATTGAACTACCCCTGCCACCCCCCTCAACTTCCCCCAGCCCCCATCAGTAAAAGGAAAGCTTAGCATCAACACAGTGAATCAAACTGTTTTTCAATAAGAAATATGGGGAAGATGTCTCTGATTTTATGTTAATTGTAGGTTTAGCAATCTGGTAAATTGTCATTGTGCTACTTAGATTGCATTTGATTTGAGATTCAAATGCACCGAGATAGCTGGTTCTTTGACCCTGTTCAGCTGCTAAGGAATTGTGGTTATGCCCTCAGTCCCAAAGAAGCAGTTCCCTGGAAAGCACTAATAAACAAGGACCTATCAGAGTTAAATCCTTTCATTATTTTATTTTTAGATGATTTTTAAAAGTTCTTTCTTAGATATGCTTGGTTTATTTATCTATTCAGGGTTTATACTCTCCCCACTCTCCCTCCATAAAGTGCAAAACCCTAACAACTTTTGTTACTCCAAACTCAACAATGTTTGGCTGTCTTTGTCAAAAGCACTAGCTAATGAAGTAACAAGTTATAAAAGTCTTCAAATAATTAGAGAAAAATAGGTTGTGTGTGCTGATTTTATGAGTCTTAGCTGGTGAGCAATATCCAAAGATTTACCAAAAGCAAACTTATAGGGAAACAAAGCAAAAGAAAACAGACCCTCACAACCAGTAGCTTACAGTTAATTAATAGTTGTGAATGCCTTTAGTATTCGACTGTATATTGCTATCCCAAATATTCAAACTATGATTCCTGTTGCAGTTGATTTGCCCATCTTCTAGGGATGGTTAAAACATCTCTATTTTATTAATTCACATTTGTCCCAAACTTAGATAGAACTTAATATCACATCTGTAATGAATCATGTGTACTGTCCTCTTTAATCTGATGATATGAGTGGACTGATTTAGAAAATTGAAAGTAGAAAGCTCCATAGATTTTGCATGTTTTCTGCTGATTATTGGTAGAACACATTGGTATAATGGAGAGATACAGTTGAAGATTTAGGGTTAGGTTAGACAGTTTTGACAACGTAATCCTTTCTATATTATTAAATTGACATTGATGTATCATCCCCTACAAATAAAGTAACACAGGGTTTAAAGATTATGTAAATATACACAGAGGGAACTATGTTAAATATGGCAAAAGATTAGTTTGGGAGAGTTTAAATTCAGGTTTTAAAATAAATTGTTTAGAGTGTGACTGTTTTTTGATTAGAAGAAATTATTGCTTGGCCAGAAATAATAACATCATGTTTAACATGCTGTCCTCATCAGCGCTTCTTTATATTCTCTAACACTCCTACACAAAAAATGATTCTTAAATTTAGCATAATTTGCTCTCTCAATAATTATAAAGACTAAGTTATAATGATGGGTCAATTAACGCTATCTTTGCTCTCACTATTGTTCAGTTTCCAAATATAAGCTAAATGGTTACTTGAGTCTTTGAATCTGACTGATATCTTTGCATTAAACTGTAATAGTTAAATTGACGCACACCAATAATCTGGGATGTTTTAGAAATCTATCTGTAAAATCATGTATAAGCCCTTAAAATGAATATTGTTTAATTTAGAACTCTTCACAGTTAATAACAACATCTTTGTGTATGTATACTCATATAATATAACATTGGTTTATAGGGGTTTGCCATAATTTATCGTAATTCGTCATATACACTACCTGGTTGAAGATGGTTGCCTTTTCAAAGACAACTTTTGATATAAAATATTATTGGTTGTAAAGCAAATATATTGTTGTAATGGAATACACATGGAGAAAATATAAAAGCCTTGTCTGATCTCTTTCCAAACCCAATGTAGGTGCTGTTTAGCTGTAGCTCTTCCATTGATGCTGTAAAGATGGGGCAGTGATAGGATATTGGAAGCTACAAGGAAATATATTCCTGAGTGCAGACATTGAACAGAAAGGCTAATTATTTTCCTTGTGGCCTTAAAGTCCCAGTTTATTTTCTTTCCAATTGTTTAAAATTTGAATGTCAGGCGAAACAACTCCATTTCTTTAGGTGATCTTCATGATAAAGTCAATTTTTATAACAACTTTAGGAAAATCATTTCTTATATAGCATACAGCACTTTCTAAATGTATTATACTATGAAATGGGAAGAGTGAAGTATCTTAATGAGAACAGATTTAGGAAAATAATCCTTTGGCTTTCAGACAGTTTCATTATCTAGTAATTAGTCGTTATTAGGCAGATAGGATCTTCCTTCCTTTGAACACTTGTAGGGTGAAATGCACCATCCATTTGACTTCAGAATGGTTTGTCTTGCTAGAAACGAATCCCTGATGACATGTGTTTGTGTTACACTGTTCAGTAATAGGTTGAAATTCAACCTTAGCCTGAGGGAGGGTCTCCTGATCAGAGTAAATTCAATTAATAGAGAGTCTGCTTTTGACAGGTGTGAACTGTATGCATTGACCTAACATTTTGCCCAAATTCATAAAGCAGATTGGACCATTACTGTTAAATAGTTTGCTAGTGTTTGGGTATTAATTAAGGGAAACAGAAAATGTTTCCTTCAGGCTAATGTTATAGGGTTAGTGCCTTGTTGGATTTCAAGGACACTCTGAAATAGTTATTAGCTCTAGCAATCCATTTGTCTTTTTTTGCACAGCACCAAGGTTTGACAAATCATGGTGTGACAATAATGAGGAAGAGAGGTAAGAATTAGCTAGTGCAGTATAGTACATGCAGAGAGACGTACATGGAGCTATTTCTCCCTAGATTGTACTTTTCCAAGCTTAAAAAAGCAAGCAAGATAGAAAGATGATTAGTGAAATAGACATGCCCTCCTTTGGTCCTCTTAATCTGCATTTCTTAGCCTTCTGTTTGCAGTTATTATTATTATTATTTTACAATGTCAAACATGCTGTAGCAAATATCAATCGCAGGGTATTTAGTGACAATTATTTTTCTGTTCTTTCATCATTAAAACTCACCATCTCATTCCAGAGAAGAGATGGTCCATATTGGATAAAAGAGGATATATTCTTGATTATGAGTGGTTCAAATGTCAGAACAAATAACAATATGCATTTTCTAAATTGTCATTTCTGCCCCCCACCCCGCCGGTTGTATTTTTCGATCCAACTTAAAGTAAACTTGGTTTGGGAAATCTTTATTTGATTGCTATTGTTTGAAAAAGTCCTTATTAAATTAATAGTTAGATGCATTCACAATTACCGGATACATAAATTTTCTTTCGCTGGTGCCTGCTTAATTTGTTCGGGAGTCTTGGTGGTGTTGCAGTGAAGAACTCAGTTGCTAACTGAAGTGTCTGCGGTTGGAACTCCCCAGCTGTTGGGAGGGAGAAAGATGAGGCAGTCTGCCCCCCCCCCCGCCCCAGAGAGATGGCAGGTGTGGAGGTCCCTTGGAGCAGTTCTACTGTGATCTACGAGGTAGCTGAGCCTCAGAACTGACTTGAGGACACAGAAGCTTTTGGTTTCAGGTTGAATTGGTTTTAACTTCCTATGTTCAATCTTAACAAAATGAGATGGACAAATGACCTAGTTCAGTGTAATTTAGTGTTATCTTCGGTAACTTTCAGGGCACGCTTTTTGGGAATGTCCAAGGTTGCTGAAGGGTGTTTTCATGGTAAATTGAAGTGATAGCCTTAGAGGTCATCTACAGCGTGCCAACTTGAATACTTTCAGGAATGAATACTGCATTGTTTCATAGGGCAGCATTTTTTCTTTTTAGGACAGCTCTTTCTTGCATATCTTGTATCTTCTCATCTTCCTTCAATTGTATTCTTCATAGCTTGTGTCTTCTCATCTTCCTTCAATCTTATAAAAATTATCTTTTCAAGAAACCAGTCTTCTCTGTTACATACAAAGTTGGAGATCGGACTGTGACCATCACCCAAGGGCCGTAGTTGCAGGCTCTGCACTCACCCGCATCACTTGCTCTTATCTGGGACAGTGAGATGAAAAGCAGGCCCAACCTCCTGGCGTGGTCTCACTAGCAGAAGACATCACTTTCTTTTGTCTGTCTTGCTGCTCCATTTGTCTGGAAAAAGATGAGGCGATATGATTTTAATTACATGGTTCACACCGTCCCTCAGTGAATTTAGAGCTTATTAACTTCCTTTCCTGAGGTTTATGATTAGATGGTTTACTTCTCATTGCCAATGTTTCTTTTCTGAATTAAAAAAATTAACAATGTGTTTTGATGGCACATTTTCCCCCTCTAACTAACAGAAGGATTTAGGAGACTGGAAGTGCTTACTCAAGGTGCACGATCTAGAAGAAAATTTTCTTTCCCTGTTCACTCTGGGAGAAGGTCCAAGTATCTCCTCTGCAGATGGGTGGGTACTCCTTCCTTGGGGTGCTCCATGTCTTGCCATTGGTCTTCTCCTGAGTCTAGAAGGGACCTGGATTCAATGAATGTGCTGCATTCATGACTTTTCTTTCATGGTGGTGCTGAGGTCCCTCTTCAAAAGGCACCTTTTGATATAATTGAAAAGTATTTCATAAGATGGCAATGTTAAATGCAAAACTGGTTGCATATTTAACACATACAACAGAAATCTACTGTTTCTGAGACTTTCAGATTATTAGAGAATGTTGGTTTAGGCTTCTCTAAAATCTAGAGAAATTGTTCACAATTAAAATTTAAAAATTGATCTTGAGTCTAGATCAATTGGTCTTTGCATTTAACTTGAATATTTTTCCAAAGTATCCCCCCAAAAAAAACTCCCACATAAACGTTCATTGCAGAGGCAAGATATTTCAAATTGAAATTCTCCTATCATCATGGAAAGCTCAACATTGCTAAGAATTCTAAAGATTTCAGGCTCCCTGATTGAAATTTAGAATATGTATGGGTGTCCCAAGAAGGAGAGGCAAATTGGGGAGAGAACAAGGGAAGAGAAAGATGATAAGAGATGGACAAGAGTTTGTGTGAATAACTACCTGCAAATACTGGGGCTTTACTGATCAACAATTACCAGTAGAATTGGTGACTTTTAAATAGAAATGGTGGTCATGATGTAGTGTTTCATTTCCTCAAAGCCTTGAGGAAGAGGTAGTATAAGCACATGATTACTTGTGAATCTTTACTTGAAGAATTTAATGATTGATGCATTTTGTGTATTAACTTTGTATCTTTAGTGCCAAAGGAGCTTTGGTGGCACTGTCAGGCAAACATTGGACTGCTAACCGCAATATCAGTAGTTTAAACACTTCAGTCAGTGCAAAGAAGAAAGTAGAGGCTATCTGTTTCTGTAAAGACTTATAGTGTACTTGTCTCTGTTTATCTGTCCTCCTGAGTGTGGTGGCTTTCCAATGTCTTCTCCTAAGCCTTCGAGGATCAAGAGATTCCTGGCTAAGAAGCAAAATCAGAATAGGCCTATTCCTCCAATGGATTGGAAGGAAAACTGGTAATAAAATCAGGTACAACTCCAAGAGAAGAAATTTTAGAATAAATGAACTGGGTCTGTTAGGAGCACCTTAAGAGATGGCACAAAGGGTGGCATTTGCTCAGGTTCACTAGCAGTTTGTCATGCTGAGTTTAAGACTGCCACCATGTGATCAATTGAATTTGTATTGGCAAATACTTGATTTCTTCCTTGGTTTTTATACTTCTGCACTCAGATATTAACAGTAAATAATATAAGGCCATTGGCTTGAAAGCAAAAAAGATTTATAATTTAGGAATTCCTTTTAAGGGCGTTTTGAGTTGGAATAAACTCTATGGCAGTGGTTTTCAGAAATGAGTTCCCTCCCCAGCCCCCCATTTCCTTTGGTAATCACTAATAAACTTGGGTCTCTTATATCCTTTCCTATAGTACATGTTGCAAATAAGATTTATACAACATTGGTAATAGTCCTTTTAACACAAATGATGGAATTTTGTCCCTTTAGGTGGAAAGTGAATAATATATTGTTGAGTATGTTATAAGCATATAGGCAGATATACTTTAAAAAACCTCAGGCAGCAATAATTTGATCCCAGACTATTAGACTGAATCTTAAAAATAAAATTTTATAGTATTTCCACTGAAGTAAAACATATTCAATATTCAATATTCAAACTTACTAGGAGGAAGGTATTGGACCTTTAAGAGTAAACACGGCAAACCGTATTTTGCCCCATGCATGTGAAGATAAGGGAAAGTACTTCTGATAGATACTGTTCCATAGAGAAATGACATAGCATCATTCTTTAAGAAAAATAGATATTAAAGCAACTTCCAGGCCTCTTAGAGCTTAAAACTGGTATCTAGCCTATAATACACATTGTCAATATTATAGGAAAAGTATTTAGTTTGCCAATGAAGGTAAAATATCTTAGTGGTCATTTTTGAGTGCTGTCAAGTCAGTTGCAACACATCCCATGTGATAGAGGAGGACTTTGTCATAGGGGTTCATTCCTGTGCTGTAAGGTTTTCAGAGGCAGATTGCCAGGTCTCTCTCTCTCTCTTGGGGTGGAGTTGAACTACCACCCTTTGGTTCAACATCTGTGGTCTTCCACCAGGTTTCCTTTGGTTCAGAAGAGTTCTATAGAGTACACTTTTTTTTGGGGGGGCACTACTGCCTTCTGGTGGTCGTGGGAGCTACCCAGCGCTGCCGCTGGAATTGATCTGCCAAGCCCATGGGCCGCAGTTCCACACTCAACCACTGACGCCATGGGGGCTCAGCCCTTAGAGTATACTTTTTGAATGCTAGTAAAGTGCCTGGAAAAAGCCAGCGTTTTCTACTCCTGTAAAGAGCTACAGTCTTGGCAACAAACAGAAGCAGTTCTTGTCTGTCCTAAAGGGTCTCTCAGTTGGCACTGACTCACAGGCAGTGAGTTTAGTCCAGTTTTTGAGCTCAGTTAGATGAACCCTATTCATAAGGGAGCCCTGGTGGCATCATTCAGGAGCTATGGTGGTGTGCGTGATTTCTCTTTGGGCTGTGATCTGCATGGTCAGGAGTTTGAAATCAGTAACAGCTCTTTCTACTCTTGTAAACAGTACAGCCTCTGAAACCCACACTGGGGATTGTATGAGTTAGCAGATTTGATGACGACAGTGTGGTTGGTTTGGCTTGGGCAGTATAGTGGTGACACCGTGAGTATTGGGCTGCTAACTTCAAAGTCAACAGTTTGAATCCATCAGCTACTCTGAGGCATGAAGATGAGCCTTTCCACCCCCTTAAATAATTACAGCCTTGGAAACTCATAGGGGTAGATCAGCTCTGTCCTATCGGATCAATTTGTGTTGGAATGATTCTGAATCAAGTGGGAATATGACTCGAAGGCAGTGAACTTGAGCATTAGTTAGGTAATATCTCACTAGAGTTAGAAGGACAGGACATCATACAGGATAGATGAGAAAGGTTATTCTGGTTTGCATGGTGGTACAGGGAGGAGGTAGAGAGTTTTACTTGTAGTGCCATCAAGCCATAAATTGTAGGCAAATCCTTGCATTGACTCAATTTGCTTTATTTGTTGTTAGCATTGACCTGTTTTCTGTTTATCTTGAATGATTACCTTTATTGACTATCTACCTTTTTGGTTCCCTGAAAACCAGTCACTATGTAGAGTGCTGCAGATTGTGCACTCTTTTTAGCCATTTCTAAGCATGCTTCTACCCAGTGACTATGATTAGTATTTTCTTGTACATACTATTACTTCATTGCATATTTTTGCAAAAGCACGTCATGAAACAAAATTTTTGTAGTCATTTTCTATTGCTGCCATATCAAATTATTGCATATTCATGATGCAAACAAACAAACAAAACCCAAAATCCTCACACTGTCTCTGTTCCATAGACCAGACGTGGCTACAAGTCTCACCAGGCTAAAATCAAGGTAGCAACAGGGCTGTGCTTGCTTTGCAGGGCTCTAAGGGAGGCTCTGGTTCCTCCTCCTCAGAGTCGCGAGCAGAATTCTTGTTCTTGTTGCTGCAGTACTGAGGTCTTGTCTTTTTGCTTACTGGACACTGAAGGAGGATGCTTGCTTCTTCAGGACTTCTCTATTTTGTACCTCAGAGGTCCCTTCCTCTATCTTCAAAGTCAGCAATCACACATGAAGTCAATTTCACATCACACCTTTTTTTGACTTCCCTCTTCTGTTTTTTAGGAGTTGTGGGATTAGATTGTGTCCATTCAGATAATACCAGGGTTCCACAAGCTTCCCATCTTAAGGTCCATAACCTTTAGTATACCTGCAAAGTCCCCTTTCCTGTGAAACAGCAAATTCTCGTGTTCTTCAAGTTAAGATGTGAACATCTTTTTGGGGCATTATTCTGCCCACCTTCTTGTGGGTACCGCACAGAAAGCTGAACTTTTTTCAAAGCTATGTATTTAATTTTCTTTTAATAAAACAACCTACCACCTTAAAAGTATTTCCTGTTCCACTTAATATATTTTTCAAATCTGTGATTTCATTCTTGGAAAGATGTTACAAATTTATCTGTTTGGATGGCTGGCGGCACCTCCCTCGTTTTTTTTTTTTTATTCACCTCTTCTATGTCATCAAATAGTTGAATTTCATGACCCTCTTCATTCAGACACAAAAAGAAGTCACATGGAGTGAGGTCAGGTGAGGCAGGTGTGTGGAGACAAGAGGGTCGTGCTGTATTTTGCCAAAAGATGGTGCACTGAGATGGTTGCATGAGCAAGTGCACTCACTGTCTGGTGGCAAAAGCAGTCCCCTGTCTGCCACAATCAGGCCTTTATTTATCACACAGTTATGCAATTTTAACAGAATCTCTAAATAGAAAGTTTGATTAACAGTCTGATCTGGTGGAACAAACTCCAAATGCACTACACCCCTTTACATAAAACGAACAAAAATGATCATCACCTTGATCTTTGTTTCCACTTGATGAGCTTTTTTTTGGGTGAGTTGACCATGGCGTCTTCCACTTGCCTGATAGATGTTTGTTTCTGGGGTCATAAGAATAGCTCCATGTGTTCTCATCAGTGATGACCTTGGGGGAAAATCTGAGACACTTTGGAGCTGTTCTTTCAAAGCATGGCATGTGTCCACTGGATGCTCTTTTTCCTGGTCACTCAGACCTGAGGCACAAGTTTCACAGCAGTCCTTCTCATTCCCAAATTGTCTATTAAAATCCGCTGACCTTAGTCCCAAGAATGTCTAGATGACTCCCCCAACTCATCAGTGGTCTTTTGTTGGTTTTCAAGCACAAGGACACAGATTTTTTTTTTTTTTGCATCACTGCTCTCCGGTGGTGGGAGTAGGAGGGCCAGCCCCACTGCTGGAATTGAACCTCCGTCCCATGGGCCGCAGTCCCGCGCACAACCACTACGCTACCGGGCTCAGCCAAGGGCACAGATTTTGTTGACATTTTTATCTGTTCAAGAAGTTTCACGAGGGTTGTCATCAATTGACATCTCACCTTTTTCGAAATGAGAAAACCACTCATACACTTGTGTTTTTCCCTTAGAGCTGTCCTTGTAAGCTGTGCTCAGCATCACAAAGGGTTCTGCGACATTTTTTTTACTGAGCAGAAAACAAAATTTCATTGCTGCATGCTGTTCTCTGAAATTAGCCATCATAATAAATGAGGTCTGAGCAAAATTTTTTCATGAAAAAAAAATCACTGTGGCCAGGGAGAACCTTCCCAGGCGATGCCACTGGGTGCACTAATTCAAGGCAAGTTGCTCATCTAGTTGGTAAAATACTTACTACAAAAGCTCCACCCCAAAGAGCTTTTTTCTCTTTTTTTGTGCAAGGGTGGGGGTGGGGGTTGTGTTTAGCCACTCATAGGCTAGTTGAACACATCACAATAGGTTCTGCATACAGAATTGTTGGGAATTGTTGCAATGAAATCAGTTTTGTTGTTGTTACAAATTTCACAATCTTATTACTATGCTATATTTATTCACCTCTAAACCTGGGGTTTTGTTCTTGACAATTCTGTGATTTTGTAGACATAATATAGTTTAAACATATAAACACTCCTCGACCTTTGCAACAAGGATTTACAGGAAATCTTATTACAAAGTGAATCATCTGGTACCAGCATGATAATCTGGGGTGGCTTTGGAGGTATCACCCAAACAAGTTCTGCCATTTAAAATGATGCTCTCTATCCTATATAGTAAGCCTAAAGGCACCAAACACATTGCTTTCATAAGTATACATAGACATGCAAAACTAAGATGCTAATAATGTTAACCTTTATTACTATTTGCCTTACAAGACAGGCTGTTTTGAAAATATATTGCATGGACTAAGAGAACTAAGCTTCTTTTTAAAAAAACTCATAAGTCAGCATTATGCATCTTTGGATAGACTCATGAAATTCATTAAAATAAAGTTTTGTGTAGCAAGAGGAAACATTCAAAATCATTCCATTGCTCTTAGAGAAGTCTAAAACATACTAAACTGAGTTAATAATATATACCAGTTGGTTGATATGGCTTGATTTTCTTGCCTTGAAGCATTAAAGAAAAGCAAAATTGGAAGGACTGGGCATTTATTCTTACCTTCTTCACAACATTATCAGTCTATCCAAAGAATCACATGACACGAGGCTGTCAGAGAAGGATAACGATCCGCAGGTCTTTGGTATTGTGAATTGCTTGTCGGGTGGCTAGTGGCAAGGTTAGCAGTTTGAAACCACTAGCTGTGAGAGAAAAGATGAGGCTTTCGACTCTTGGAAAGATTTATAGCTTTGGAAACCCACAAGGGCAGTTCTACCATGTCCTGTAGGGTTGCTATAGTTGGAATCCACCCAGAGTTTGGTTTGGCATATGCCCCTGGAAGGTTGTATAAACAATGCGGTTTTCTGAGAACCTTTAAAAATCAAGTTACACAACCAGCTCACACTGGAATATATGATTATGTGCTTGTTGCATTGCTAATGCTTTCCAGTGCTTGGGCTTTGTTAGGTGTTAGGAGCAAGCACTGACATTTGAGTGCTATTTAGGGAACATCTCCAGAGTGAAATAAGAACAGTCAAAAGGACACAGTGGACTGTCAATATTACTCAGCCATTGAACATTAGACCTTATTCTCCATCAAGCTGGCCATGTCCTGAAAAGCGGCATTGCCCCACTCGGAGGCAATTGTAGGATCTACAGAATCTCATTCTCTGTCTCTCTGTCTCTGTCTCTCTCTCTCCAGTTTCCCATGATTTCTGAATGATCTACATTTAGTCAAAAATTTGTGGAGCTAGAGTCAAAGTTTTGATTGCCCATGGACAGGTCACCTGGTTCTTTAGCTTTTAAATCAACATAGATTTTTTTCTCTCACCTTATCGTAAGTTTTGGTTTCTTCGATATAATTATAAAAACAGATTGTGTTTTGGAATAGTGAATATTGTCTGACTGTTTCACCCAGGTTAAAGAACCCTTTAAAATAAAATAATAGTGAAGATCTTGCTGCTATTTTTTTTCATTTATTTTATTGGGGGCTCTTACAGCTCTTATAACACTCAATACATCCTTTGTATCAAGCACATTTGTACACATGTTGCCATCTTCATTTCCAAATATTGTCTACTTGAGGGCATGGTGTAAGCGCCTCTTTCCCCCTCCTTTTTTGTTTTTAAATCATTCCACTGGGGTCCATACAACTCCCATCACAATCAATACACACGTCAATTGTATGCATACCACATTTGCACACCTGTTGCCATCATCCCGAAACATTCTCCCTCCACTTCTGCCCCCAGTACCAGCTCCCCATATTTCCCCTTCCTCCTCCCATCCTCTCTCCCTCCCCCATGATGGTATTTTTAAAAATGTGGTGTTCATGTGTGAAATGTGAGCTGATAACCTATTGAGGTAAGGAGTAAGTTTGTTTAGTTCCAGTGTTTTCCATGGATCAGGAACATGAGTTTTTGGATATAATGTTGAACTTTTATTATCATTTTTTGTTGGAAAGTAATTATTTCTTTGAGTAGTCTTCTTGCTAGCAAGAATCCTGCCTGTTCTTTGTTCTGCTAACTTCTGCTACAATGTCTAACACATAACAGGTGCTCAGCAAATGTTGGGTTGATGAGTGAATTCAGAGAGCGAGAGAGAGATTTTTAGATCTGTATCCCTGTGCAAATATTTCCGATAAGGGTGTTGAATTTCTTCTCTCGAAACATATCTCAGTTTTGTAAGAGAGTAAGTTATGGCTATCTTTTCTATGTAAAGAAATAATCCAAAATCGAGATTCTGGTCCTTGCTTGCTGATAAATACCATGATGCTGGCACAGCCCGAAAGCCATTTCTGTAGAAGCAATTTACCAGTGGCCAGAATACTTTCGTCATGGTTCATCAATTTGTAATTTGATAAAGAAAATAAGGTTCTAATCTGTTCCAAGGCAGTAACTACTCGTAAAGTTAAGAGTTATTTGAGTTATTTGACTTCTCTTATGTCCTTTATCACAACAAGGAAAACTATTTTAGAGAGATTCGTGCCTCAGAGATAGGATGTCTGCATTTTAGGGAATCATATGGTTTGTATATATCGTTCAAAATAAAGGAACGGCTAATAATTTAAAATGATCAAATGTTCATGAGGGCTGGGGGGGGGGAGGGAGAGGGGAAAAGGAGGAACTAATACCAAGGACTTAAGTAGAAAGAAAATGTCTTGAGAATGATGATGGCCACAAATGTACAAATGTGCTTTGCATACAATGGATGGATGCATGCATTGTGTTAAGAGTTGTATGAGCCCCCAATAAAACGATTTTTTTTAAGATGAAAGAAAATCTGAGTAGGGGTTAGAAGAAATAAATTAAAAGTTAGTGCTCAAGAAATCACCCACCTTTACTTATACTCTAAAATGAGATATATTTGAAAGGCTTTTTATCTCATTGCAAAGGTTTGCAAACATTAGTAATCAGCTAAATAAGCTTTTTCACATTAAAAATGTTTTCCAAATGTCTTTTACTATTGCTTGGTTAACAATAGAGAAGTCATGGCTTTAATTATTATGGAAATGGAACATATTAAAGGAAAAGAAGCTGCTGGTTTATCAGTACATTTCGATTTTGATTGATTTCCTAATTATCATCTATATATATAATAACTAATTTACCTAGAAAATGGAATTATTTAAGGAAGGCTGACCAAGAAAACTCAACTGCAAGATTGAGGAACTATATGTGTCTTTGTTTTTCTTTTCAGTAAAGGGGGTGTTGGGACAGGACTGACTTTCAAAGCTATAAATCAAAGCAGTATGTTGAGAAGCAAAACCACAATATGTATGTAGTTCAAAACTTTAACCAGAAGATCAGCAGTTCTAAACCATCAGCTGCTGCACAAAAGATACACAAGGCATTCTCACGTCAAGAGTTACAGATTCAGACTTGATGGCGGTACGAACAAGGATCAAATCAAACCATAAGGTATTAAGATGCCTGAGTAGGGGTGGAGAAAGGGAAGAGGAGGAGGAAGATGTGTGCATTCCAGAGATTCAGTATCACTTGTCAGTGGATTGGAAAAAAGGAAGGATCATGAACCCAAAGTTACCCTAAGGATTCTTGATGGTGACAATTGTATTTTAGAACCCAAACTGTCATATTCATGTATCTCTTGAAGGTGTGGCATCTGGGTACTTGTGAGATTGCTAGCTTGCTTCTAAATCACTAAGCTTCAAGAAATGACCATTCAAGACAACATTGCCATATTTATTTCAGGATATCTTTGAATAAACCAATTTTCTTATTCAAACGTGAGCTATTGAAAGATGGCATCTCAGAAACTTCAAAATGAAATATCTGGTGGATATGGCAGGAGGGAGAGTAGTAGCATTTGGAGGGGAATTTTTCAACTGCCTGGGTCAACTTTTAATACCTTGGTTGTTGTCCTCACCTACCGAGTGCCTCTGCTTTCCCCTTGGCTTGTCCACCCCTACTCTGTGTAAGGGAACAATTATAATTTATGTTGCAAAACACCAATGGACAGAGTTGCATGAAAGCAAGGGGAGTCTCTAGGTGTACATGATTAAAGCACTCGGCTGTCAGTCTAAATATTTTTCACTGATGGAGCACAGGTCTTCTTTGATACACCTTGAGTCAAAATAGGTTGGAGTTGTTTCATGGCAACTTGTTGCATAAAAGGAGGAAAAGGGGGCTGAGCCCTGGTGGCGTAGTGGTTGTGCGTGAGACTGCGGCCCACTGGGATGGAGGTTCGACTCCAGCTCCACGGATCAAAGGCTGGGCCTCCTACTCCCATCACCTGAGGGCAGTGATCCCCCCCCCCAAAAAAAAAAACCAAAAAAAGGAGCAAAAGGAATGACTTGCTCTTTATCACTTACTATTCCTCTCTCCTTTCACTAAGGTGAGGTGGACCAAGGCAGTACTTCCCTGGTTTTTGTTGTTGTCAGGGACCGACAAGTCAGTTCTGACTCACAATGACTCTATGTACAACAAAGCAAAACAATGCCTGGTCCTAGACCACCCTCCTAATGGCTCTTAGTTTGAGCCCATTGTTGCAACCACTGTGCCAATCCATGTTGTTGAAGTACTTCACTGACACTCCAGAATTCATAGATATTTTTTACTGCACATACACACGTGCTCGGGCACTCACAATCTGAAAATGCTTCCATTATCTTCTTTTTTTTCCTCTTTATCTTCTTTTTTTAAATTCCCATTTAAGTGTCTTGGAAGCGTGAATGCCTGACCCTTAGTGCATCCTTTCATTAAAATGATACGGTCTGCTTCTGTCATTTGTCAGTTCCACCCAAGAGTACACACTTTCTAAGCCAGAGGCCCTGATACTCTTAAAAAGCAACACTTAACCCACAAAGATGCAAACTTTTTAGTGATTCAAGTGTTTATTACCACCACCCCCCTTTCAAAGTCACTAGCTTTTCAGGAAAATATGACCAATTTTATAAGACTGTATAACATTTTAGGTACCAAATATTGTCATGATGCATAAGGATACTTCACAAATAGGACTCCTGCCTTAATGTTCCTGCACCAGGAGCAAATAATTATGAAAATATTTTTAAATTGAATAATGCTTAGTATTGGCATTATCAAATCTCTCTGTGGCTAGTTCATGGAATGTCTTTGTAACATGAAACTGAATATTAGCACAATCTTAATTGAAATGCTTTTGTAGTAGTATAGTGAAATGGTCAGTCTTGATGGCATTTTAGGAATAAAATCAGCAAGATTGCATTTAGACTCTTGGAGTATGATACCTAAATGTATAAATTGGTGAATGGACTCTGAGAGTATGAACAAAAGATTGTGTCTTCTAACTACCCGAGCACTTCAAACCTGTTTCATTAGGGTAAGAATTGTCTAAGAAGGGTAACTTAAATTCTTATAACAGCATTTTGGGGGGTAAGAGAAGCAATGACATGGCAAAAAATTACAAAAGGAAAAAAACTTTTCCTATGAAAAATTAAACTAAAATTAGACTATTGTCTTCCATAGACTCCACATATCGGAGACAATGAGCTTAAGAGAGCAGCTCAGTGCCTGTCTTTACTTTCCCTTGTCTCATATGAAAACAGATTGTTATTATGGTACTCATTTTTCTCCACATTCCCTGAAGTAATGACGTTTGCTTTCAGGTCATTACAAAATCACAATTGAGATTTGCTATATGTATTTTAGGCTTAAAGACAGAGTTTTGGAGACTTTTAAATTGCCAAATGTATTTCTTAAAATATGGAATGCAACAGCTATTATTTTCTAAATTTACACATTATTTCCTTCCCCATGTTTCCTTATAAATGAGAAACATAAGACCTAGTTTTAAGTGCCTAAGACCTGGTCATGAGTTGTGACTGTGAAGTTGACTATAATTGAGAAAATCTGCAAAGACAGAAAAGGATGGGATTTTTCACCACTTGATTAATGATTATCCTGTTCCCAAAGGGATTTGTTTCAGTAATCTCTAATTAGTTTTGAATTGGTGGAATTGGCCTTTATAATAAACGCTGAAATTGAACAAATCAGATGTTTGAATACTTAATAAATAGAAATTTAAGGTAGGCAAATGGCCACTTTTTTAGTAGTGAACTTTTCCACACCATCACACAATCATTTCAAAGTAGTGAGATCTCAGTCATGGGAATAAAATGGCACATTAGTTAACGAATTCTCTGGAAGCAAAGCTTCTTTCAAGAAAGTTGACCTGGCTGTTGGTGTTGGGCTGCTTTCCAGTCTCTTTATCTGGGCATTGAGAAAAACCAAGGCAAATTCACTGTACAGTTGGACTTCTGAATTGACTGTGTTGTGGCTTGTCCTTCCAGAATCATTCTGAGTCACATGGATTTCAGCTATTTCCTCTGTGTACTGGGAAAGGGATTCTTGACAGTGATGGGAACATATATACACATCACTACTTCTCTACCACTCCCATTTGGGCATTCCCTCCCCTCATACAGCCTTTTGAGGCACAGGAGCTTCAACTTAGTTTTCCTATATAGTACATACATCATCAACATCTAGAAATACATTTCTTTCTTAATCTTTATTTCATCTATCTATCATCTATCTATCTATCTATCTATCTATCTATCTATCTATCTATCTATCTATCATCTATCTATCTATCTTTCACCAGACATATCAACTTCATAAAATGAAGACTCATATAAGACTAGGTATAGTCTAGACACAGGAGATCTGATGTAATTTAATTGATGAAAGGAGACTAAATTCTTGAAGTAAGAGAGGTAGAGAGTGCAAATATTAATTTTGAGATTTTTCAGGGATGTGACTGAGCTCCTCAGTGCAACTGCCTCAGGGTTTGGATAATTAACTTTCATCCTGCTATAGCTCGAGTGTCATTTGTCATTCCATTTGTCTAGCCTAATTCTCTGATCTGTGGTCTAGCGCCATTTCTGTGATTGCGATGTTAGCTTTTGCAAGTCAGAAGAAGCTGCTCTTTTAAGTGCTGATATCAGTAATCTATCTTAAATTCGATTTAAAGAAGTTTCCCTAAAATTGTTCTGAGTAATAATATAGACTACACCACTTCCATACTTATTATATGTAGTGGGAGAATATCAAGAAAGGTTTTTAGAATTAATATTTTTAAGAGAAGTAGAGTGGTAATGTGAATAGGTGATGTGAATCGTCTTACTAATATACAAAATGCATTGGAAAGTGGTTTGTTGAAGTTGCAATTAGTTTAAAATTTAGTACCTTATCATTTGATCTCTCTTGTGATCCATTTAAATTCTTTTACTTTTTAATATTTTCTGCTTTCTTTTTGATTGAGGTTTTATCTGTTTAACTTTTTGTTCTTGTTAGTTTTCTGATTTTTAAAGTTTTTTTTGTGTTTGAAATTCATGATAGGTAAATCTATAAAGTAGTCGGATTACTGCTTCCTTGGAAGTAAGTGAGATTGTGGGAAAATGGGTAACTAATAACAATGAGTACACGAATGAAGAATATGTTCTAAAATCGATTGCGATGACGATTATCCAACTCCTCTTGATGTGATTGAACTATTTATTTGTTTGATATATGAATTCTGTGCCAAGATAGCTGATGGAGGCAAAACCAGAGTGGCAAAATACACAATTTTATAATGGATGAAGATAACCTGAAAATTACTTGCCTATCACAGGATTTGTCTCTCTTGGATATCTACCTTGTGTTTGTAAATTAGGACTATGGAGAGATGAATTGCTCTATGAGCACTATCTAATGTTTTGCCACTTCTTGTTTAAGTTGGGTGTTATGAGAACAACGTGGGCTCTCATGTCAGACTTGGGTTCGAATCTCGTCACTTATGGTGAGGCTGTAAACTCTCAGAGCTTCAGTTCCCTGTCTTTAAAATGGGACTGTTAGGAGGATGAAGTAACATATAAGAACATCCCTGGCCCCTGCCTAGTAACAGCAGGTGCTGGCAGATGGCTTTTTTCCTCTGTCAAGACCATCATCGGTTATTTACTAGTGTGGTTTCATTTTTAAGGTGGTGGATGCATACACATACAAGAGACCTGTGCATTTGCCTCTTTGGAAAAAATCATTTTACGGCCTGACTTTATCACCTGGATCCACACACCCCACGCCCCTTTTTACGCTCCGTGGTATTGCTGCAGTACAGGGAAAAGGTTTAGAAAGATTAGGAGGTATTTTAGATTACTCATGACAAAAATTTCTGTTAGTGAAATAGTTGCCAGTAGACAATAATTTAATTATATTTATGTCATTAAGAAAATACAAGTAACCTTGATCCCTCTAGGAAAACACTTGGTAGAAGCACATGTATTCTTATCAGACCTTATTAAAGGAAGCTACTGTGACACTTAGCATTTCCTTAGAAAATCAGATTGGAAATCACATGTGTGGGGGAATGGCTTTAAAAATTTTAAGGTTTAAAGTCCCCCCTTTCAGTGAAAATACAAGACTCATTTTATTCATATTAAGTTACTTTAGTAGTTGAAAAATTTGTTTTTAACCTTTTCCCAATTTTAGTAGTTTTGCCTCTCTCTCTCTCTGTGTGTGTGTGTGCGTGTGTGTGTGTGTGTGTGTGTGAGAGAGAGAGAGAGAGAGAGAGAGAGAGAGAGAAGAGATCATTTAATTTTGAGGATTGGTGGAAAAGGAGAGATAAAATTCTAAATTTTTGAGGTAGAAAAAACCCATTTCCTTTAGATTCCTGTGCAATATGTCTATAGGAAAACAAATAGGAAATGACCTTTATCATTTTAAATTGTTCATTTTTTTGTCAAGGGTAGGAGGAAATCCTTGACAGATTTAGCACAGAAATTCAAATGCATGTGAGAACAGGTGCTTTAGTTTCTCCTCCACCTGCCATGCATGTTTATCATAAGAAATGTTGCATTTAACAAATGCTGCTGCTAGCAGACATCTTTCTGTTTCTGAGCCAGGGTAGAGGGAGGGGAAATTCCTGGAGGGGGTGTGTTTCTCTGAGGAAACCTTTTTTCTTGATTTTTTTTAAACTTGTGAGTTTGAAAAGTAAAGTACACATTCCTATTTATTTGCAGAGAGACTAGTGAGAGAAATCATGAACCAGACCTTGATTAACCAACCCATTTTGTGATATTATTAATAGTACTCAGTGCTTTTTAAATCTTTGTCTTATTGTTGCTATTCATTTAGACTGACTTTCCCTTAATATTTATATTCTGGTAACTTACAAGATTTGTACCATATTTTTGACACTAATTCAGAGACCACTCTCTTATTATAGTGGAATTATGTGATTAGAAAAGATTTCTGATTGTAACTTCCTATAATGAAATGGTAACAAGCCTAGAGAAGTGTTAAAAAATGAATTAGGAACCAAAATAGAGAAAAGATGAAGTTGTTTCTTATTTTCACTTCAGAAATGAAAAGCAATTCAGACCAACACAGACCACGATTTCACTCTTTATGCTGATTGATTTTAGGAAGTACTTTTTTTTGGGGGGGTATCGCTGCCCTCTGGTGGTCGTGGGTGCTATCCAGCCTTGCTCCTGTATAGCTGCTGCTGAATTTGAACCGCCAAGCCCATGGGCCAGGGTCCTGCACTCAACCACTACGCCACCAGGGCTACCGGGAAGTACTTTTTGATAGTCCACATATCCCACTTTCACCTTGTAGCCATGGTGGTATTGACATGCAATTTAGTGTGGGCAAGAAGTTACTGTTGGTTGGGATATATAAACTCTCTATCAAGAAAAGCCTTGTTTTAGCATATTTCCTTTTTTTATTATTATTGAATAATTATTATTGAGGGCTCTTAAAATTCTGATCACAATCCATACATGCATACATTGTGTCAAGCACGTTTGTACATTTGTTGTCATCATCATTTTCAAAGCATCTTCGTTCTACTTGAGTCCTTAATATCAGCTCCTCATTTTTTCCTCCCTCTCTCATGAACTCTTCATGAATTATAAATTATTATGTTTTCATATCTTACATCATCTGCTGTCCTACTTAACCCAGTTTTCTGTTGCCCATTCCCCTGGGTGGAAGGGTTATATGTTGATCATTGTAATGGATTCCCACTTTCTCCCCCCACCTTACCCTTACCATACTGGTATCTCTATTATTGGTCCTGAGGGGTTTTTCTGTTCTGGATATCCTGTGTCGTGGGTTCTTATCTGTTTTACCATATCTCCATGCTCATATGAATCACCAAAAAGCAAAACATACCCCCCTTTTAACTTGACAATGAAATTTGACCTCAGGTAGATTTTTAATGGAAGAGCACTTAACAATCGAACGATTGGTTGTTCAAACCCACGCACCAGCCCTCAAGGACTACAGTTTGGATAATCAGATGGATTCTGTTGTAATCTGTCACATGAGGATCTCTGAGAGTAAAGATTGGTTTAATGGCACCCAAAAACAGCAAGAGCTTTGTATCGCAAACTTGCTGCTGGCAATGATCGAAATGAGGATATCGGAATGTTCATTTTATGTTTCAAGGTGATATCTCATCTTTTATGTACAGAAGACTATGTTCAGGGTAACTCCCCCACCATATGATAAATTCTGTAACGATCATTTTTCTCAATATAGAATATCAATAAACACATTTGCTATAGTGAATTCTATAAATACAGAATTCTTAATACAAAATCTTATAGCAAAATATTAATTCTATTTTCACTGTAGACAATATATTTGAATCAAATCAATAGAACATTCTTGCTGTCAGTCTTTTACCAGGGCACTGATATAAACGTTACATAATCTTTCGCTGTCGTGGTGTTCTTTGTGAAAAGAAAGAGTTTTGCTCATTTGATAATTTTAACATTTCCTTGAAAAAAATCCATTTGGCTTAACAATGCCATGCAGGCTGTAGGGACTTAATACGTGTTTGCACTAACAATTTGAGCACATTCGTTCTACTCTTTGATAATTTTATTGGTTCCAAGATGAAATCTTTGTTTTAATTTGCATACTTTGGAATGCAAATGAGATTGGACATTTTTCTTCCAGTTAAATTCTATTTGTGTGAAATGCATGCTCCTATCATTTGTACATGTCTCTCTTGGGATGTGTTTTTAACATATGAATGTTTTGATGGGCAATTACAGTGCTAGTATTATCTTATTAACATAGGACAGCTACTTATTCCTTCCTTGCTAGGTCTTCAATGAAGGTTACAAAGAATGCCTGCAGCAGTAGTCCAATGGAACATGTAGCTGCTCTCTGTGACCCTCGCTCTTGAGAGACTTTGACAAAAACAAGCAGGCAGCACTTCTACCTTTAGCATAATAAACTTTGAAAAAGTCAGTGTTTTCATTGGAAAAGACAAAGCTGACTGATTCATGCACAATTTGTTAAAGATTGCTTTCATGGTCTGTGGCTGGCTATTATTTAGAACTCAAGATGAGTCCAGAAAAAATGAAGGTTTCTATTTCCGTAAAGTGTTACATCCATGAAAACCTACAGGGGGAGTTCTACCCTGTTACTTTGAGTCAAAATCAACATGATATTAATGAGTTTGGAGCCCTCGTGGTATCGTGGTGAAGCGTTGGCCTGTAGTTTGTGTGACTGGCAGTTCAAAACCAATAGGAGCTCTGCTGGAAGAAGACTGGGCTGTCTCTTCCTGTAAACAGACTTGATTCGATGGGAGTGAGTATTGTGTTTAAAGTTGTTGACAGAGATTATATTCATACAAAGAAATTCAGTAAATCCAAGTTCTCCTGTGAAAAGTATTATAGTGTGAACAGAATTTGATTTGGATTTGCCAGATTCTGATGTAGCATATCGAAATGAACCTAAATAACAGAATTAAGAAATTATTATCTTTATATCAGCTTATCTAAAACTAAGCCTTTGGCTGTATAATTGTCTTCTAAAACTTCAAAGTCATTATCATCTTATCTGTTGTAAACACATTATTTGTGGAATTGATGGATGAGAGGAAATAAAGGTATTCTGTTAGGTAGGAATAAAACAATTAGTGGTGATTAATAGGCTCAATGTGTTGCTTACTGCCAGCATTCCATCATAGAGTCAATTGCAGGACTGGAAATTTGTTTAGAATATTAAATTGCTTAATTTAAGGAAAAAATCATGAGGAGAGTGATATTTCTAAATCAGGGTTTCTCAAGCTTCCGTACTATTACAATTTTTTACCTAAAATCTCTATTTTAGGGACTCTTCTGTGCCTCCAAGGTTGTTTATCAGCATAGCTGGCCTGCTCTGCAAACACAACAAAAGCATCACTTACGCCCCCCGCCCGAAATGCACAACCAGTTGTGATAATTATTATAATAAAATTTACCTGACATTAAGCCCCACTATTTGTGTAAATAGCATCTAGTCACTAAAGGATTCATTTTGCACAGTAAATAATTCAGGAAATGTGACATGAAGTTAGCCAATATTTGCCCAATAGCCCTCTGTGAAGAGCGCTTTAAAAATTAGGACCATTGTCAATATAAACGGAATATTGTTATGCCCCAGGAGGATGATCGATAAGACTCTACCATAAATTAGCAAGGAAGTTTTGAAAGGTAGGCAAATGCAGATAAAACAAACATAGATCAAGGAACGGACTTTGTGTTCCTACTAAATCCTAGCTCCAACTTAAAGAGCACTTAGTTCTTATATCATGGGCATGTGCAATACTCGCCCTCAGGAAGGCAACACAGAAGAAGATATGGTGCTATAGCAAAAGGTGGTGAAAAATTAGATGGTGCCCGACTATCAGATAAAATAGTGTCTGGGGTCTGAAAGCCTTGTCTCCAAACAAGCAACCATCTAAGTGAGATGTCAACTAAGTGGACATGGAAGAAGCACACCATTATCTGTCACTGAAAGACTGTAAATCACATAATCTGAATTTAAAGGAGAGATTAGGATGACAATTTAAATTGTGAGAATCTGGGTTGTAAAAGGCTAGGGATGATGGAGATATGCCAAGAAACATTTGTGGAAACTACCTAGGAAATCAGCCTTCGGTGATCCCCCTCTGTCCACCATTGAGGGATGGGAGGAAAGTAGCTACTAAACAGTGCATTGAAGAGTGAGTATAGAAGGTCACAGGGAGTAACCTGACAGGAATAGTTAGCCTTGTCAATTGATCCTCCTTTGGATGCACACTGGACCTGATTTGGTTTTCAACATTTTCTGTCTTTTTGTTTTTGTTTACCTCAGATGTGTGATGTCATCTGAGCACCCTCTAAGATGTGTTACATGTTTTTCTATTTTTCAGTATATGAATCCCAGGATTGATGAACCTATAAGGACAGCAAGTAGAGTAAGGGTGTCGGGGGGTTGGGAGTTACATTGGTGGGGGGTAGGTAAAGGGAGCCAATGTCAAGGAGTCTAGGGAGGAAAAAATATTCAGAAACTGACTGTGGTAGCAATTATGCAATACTGCTGCACATGATTGTACTATGGAATGGTATATGTATTAACTCCCAATTAAAAATAAATTTAAAAATATTTCCATACTGTGCTAAATGTCTTCTTGCGGTTGGGAGTAGGGGTACTGCTTTTGCCAATCCTAAGGGGTAACATAGAATGGCCACATGGGATTTCCAAAGTTGTAAATTTTTACCGAAGCCCACTACCACATCTGTCTCCCACTGAATCCCTAGTGGGATCTCACCGCCAACCAACCCTTTGGTTAGCAACCAAGCGCTTAACCACTTCTCCACAGAGCCACCAATATCTACATTACCATAGCTATGTGATTGGGTTAAAAGGAGGTTTTGGAAAATACCATGTGTTTTTAGAATTATTCAAACCACCATTACTTTAAGGATAGTTTGAAGCTAGTCATTAACTTTCATAAATAGGAGATAGGAATGGATACGGCATCAGCTAAGAAGGTTGACAAGGCATGTCCTGTTACTGATGCAGAAATAATAAGGAATGTTTTGAATGTTAAAAAGTCACACAATGCTAATAAGAAGTCTTGACAGTGAAGGCTTCAACAGCTTCTGAAGTAACTAATTAGCAGAAAGCTAGCCACGTTTCTTTTTGCCAAGAAATGGCTGCGCTTTCACTTAAAAAAAAATTAAGGGAAGAGACAAATAACAAGTAAACATATTGTTATCTAGAGGTTGTTTGAAAAAAGCAATTTCCAGGATAGGTCATGGGATCAATGTGGTTTCCGCTTTACTCCTGTCTGTTTCACATCTGTGGTCTATAAAAATGATAATTGGTGGTCATGGCACAGAAATATCTTTTGAATGATATCTATAAAAATAGAATTCTGTCTTCATTCAGAGAATATATATTAAGTTTCTCATGGGCCAGGTTCTGCCCTGGGAATACAGAAAACCTAATAAAATAGTTTGCTTGAAGATTCTATTGGAGTAATTCTAGATGAATGGGAATTTTGTGGTTAGAGGTATCAATCACCATAAAATCTAGTTGTCACTTTTCCCATTTATTCTTTAATTCTAAGTGCCTGTCCACAAAAAGAGTTTAAAAGCTTATGTGTACACAATTTATACTGTGTGTGTGCAAGTGCTCCAAAAAGTTCCTAGGGAAATTCTATTTTTTTCATTAACTTTTTGATATCTCCTGATATGCAAGCATGTGTGACTATAGGTGTACCTACACAACTGTATTTGTGTATTTCAGTTAAAAAACGATTTCTGAAAAGCTAGTGGGAGGTTAGATCCATTTTCTCTTATGCTGATTAAAATCCTATTTAAATTATTCTCTTCTTTTTAAATATCTATGAGAGCTGAATAAAACATGGTTATATATTATTAATTCATTTTTGGTTCTACTGCGGCACTAATATCATTAAGAAGAATTGATGTCCCCCTTAAGGCCAGACTTTGTGCTAGTTATTGCAGGATTTAAAGTCATTTGGTTGTTGTCAAAATTCAAAAAGCAAGACCTTTATTAAAATTATGCTAGACTTAAAACTATTTTTTCTTGTTAAAATTAATCAACTCTGATGATAGGTATGAGAGGAAAGGAAAGTGAAATATTTTTGATAATAGCCTAGAGTGAGAAAGATTAAAAAAAAAGAGCAAGTTTTGGAATGTTGCTTATAAACCAATGAATAAATGAAGATTTCTAACACTTGATAAAACAGTCTCCCTCCTTTCCCAGTACTGTTCCTTGCAACAGTCTACA
Organism: Nesogale talazaci; assembly: GCA_004026705.1. Lineage (NCBI taxonomy): Eukaryota > Metazoa > Chordata > Mammalia > Afrosoricida > Tenrecidae > Nesogale > Nesogale talazaci. The sequence continues at coordinate 106,460 of PVJH01004609.1, forward strand.
TCACAAATACACACACCCATTCACAACCCTGGCTTCTTACTCTTAGGTAATCTAGCAACAAAGTTAGCAATATCTGCATAAAAAAACAAAGCATGTCCCCTCTGAGCACTTGTGAAATGTTTCACGATGGTCTTGAGTGCTGTGATGCTTCTTCACGAGGCACATTTTTAGCGTTGTCGAATTGATGCCTTCAGGTTCACCATGAAGCTAACTGACCAGCTGACCGTGGGCAGCTCCAATGCTGTGTTATGGCCCCTGAAAAAAATTATTGCTGTAATTATATGTTTGCATAGCTTGAGTGTCTCTTTTTATGATCAAGTTCTTTGAAAAAAAATGGAACTGTAATGGTTTGGCTAAAAACTCCAAAATGTTTACTGAGTGACACTCCTAGCAAAGGGAATAGCTTTTGGTGCCGAATTTGGGCACTGGGAGTTGATTGGAACGATAATGAATGACTGAAGCAGGAGTAACGTGCTCCTATGTTGCAGTTCCTTTTGGACGATTCAATGAGAAATTTGGGAGCTGAAATTAAACTAGCCCTAGATTGAGATCCTAGTCTTTAATAATTTTGTGACCTTGTTGAAGTTATTTACATTTTCTATAGCTCATTCTCCCACCCCACCCCCGTTCTTTATAAAAGATATGCTAATACAATCTATTGATTGGTGGTTAAATGGTTCATATTTTCTTTCATTCTGTTGTACTTTGGGTCGCTATGGGTCAGAAATGACTTGATGATACCCAATAACAACAAAAATAGTATCTATTGCATTGGATTGTTTTAATAATCAAATGAAACAAAGTATGCCAAATTCTTAGTAAGTACCTGCTACATAAGACCAATTCCGTCAATAAAGGGCAGTTGTTATTTTATCATTCAAAGATTACGTGTTTCAAACTCATTTTAACTGCAAATACCAAAGACTGATTTGTTAACTACAGAGTCTGTAATTTGAAACCACCAGCCTCTCTGCAGGAGAAAATCCAGGCTGTCTGCTTCCCTAAAGTCTCAGAAATTCACAAGGGCAGTTCTACCTTCTTCGACAGGGTGACTATGCGCCTGGATATACTCATTGGTGGGGAATTTGATTTTTCCTTTGATGGCCTTTCTGCCCAGGTAGTAAAATGCCAAAAGCAATTCTATAACTCTATAAACCATTTCGATTATAATTTTGAAACAGTTTCTCAGTACCACAATTTCTCAATTCTTTATTTTTTTCTTACCTTACATTTTCCCTCCCCCATAAATGTGTTTATCTTCCATGATATAGAGTATTGGATCCTAAAATAGAGTGAAACGAGATTCAGAATATTCTGTAGTCAAATGATTGACAAGAGTGACAGGTTCTTTCTCTAAATAATCTTGTCATTGTAAATTATATGACATATTTTCATTTTTAATCTTTCTTTCTGCTTCTTCCTAATTTTCAGATCTCTGGTGGAAGAGGAAGACCAACACATGAAATTATCCCTTGGAAGCAGCGAGATGGGCCTCTCATCTCATTTGCAGTCTTCCAAGGCAGGAACTACACGCATCTTTACCAGCAACACCCATAGTTCAGTGGTGTTACAGGTAATCTCAGCCTTTCCTTTTTTCAAGTATTTTTATGGCTTTACAAACCCAGTGGGGGAGAAGTCTTGAGGGTCAGGAGTGATGAGTATGTTCCCGATGATTTCTTTAAAAGTCCCCAGAGCTCATACTTGGTTTTGCTTACAAAAAGTAGGTCTTCTTATCATGCTACTTTCATTAAGAAGACCCTATCTACTAACATTGATTTTCCAAAGTAAAATCACAAAGTCCAAACACGAAATTTTTAATCACTCACTCATAATCTATTTTGTTTTCACCCTCAGCATAGTTGGAAAGATCATATTGCTGTGTTGGTGTCTCAAACTATATTGACAATATTGGGTGTGAGATTGAGAGTGTGACTGATGGATGCAAACCCATTGTTAGCTGGGAGAAGGCATGAAAAACAGCAACAACGAAACAGTAGAAGGTTAAAAGCACAGTAATTTTGAGCTATTTAGCACAGATGTTTGGATGGTTGGTTCAAACTTGGTTGCTAACTGAAAAGTGGACCATTCAAATCTACTCAGTGGCTCTGTATGAGAAAAACCTAGTGATCAGTTTCTGTAAAGATTTTAGTCAAGAATACCCTCTGAAGCAATTCTACTCTGTCACTTGGATTCACTTTGATTTGGAATCCATTTGGCGTCACCCAACATTAACAGCACAGGGATCTGCAGCTCATGCAATTTTGAGCTCTGTTCCTATTCTCTGACCACTGTGGACATTGCTGATTAGAGAAGAACACAATACTGGATGCCCAGATATCGCTGTATTATATTCGTAGTCTCTCTTTCATAGTAGTCTAAAGAAAATGTGAAGAGTCTTCTAAAAGTTAGTTAAAAATTCTTTTGCCTTTTTAAAACAGTCATTAATACTTCATCTTTATATCGTACAATTCAGTAGTTCAATCATATTAAGAAGAATTGTAGAATCACCACAATCAGTTTTAAAACATTTCTTCCTATACTTATTGTTATTAGTATAATTATTTTGTAATTTTGGCAAAAAGTGGACAAAATTTTCCAATTCAATGTTTGCATATATAATTCAGTGTCACTGATGATATTCATGTGCAACTGTTATTGACATCCTTCCTTAAATTATTCTACCACCATTAACATAAATGCCATGTTCCCTAAACAAAAATTCTTCCTCCTTCATCCATGATAACCATTGGTCAGCTTTTTCTTGACATAAAATTCAAACATTGTACACTTTCATAGTTGTAGGTTTTAAAAAGAATTGTATTATATATCATCACAATCAGTTCTAGTGCTCCCTCCCCTCTCCAGCATTCACTGTTTGCTCCCCAGTTCCCCTCCCTTTACCCATCCCTGTCCCCTGATAATTGATCAACCATTTAGCATCCATTATTGTTTCTATGCATCCACTCCTTCTGTATTCCATTAACTGGCAAACCCAACAGAAATACTATAGAACAAAGCCAAAATGAAACAGAAAGAAAACATGATATACAGATAAAGAAGAATAAAGAGTAAGAAAGAAAAGTCCACCAACAATATTAAAAATCCAAAGGAAAATATTCTGTCCTGCAACAAGCAAGAAATATTTAGGTTGAGTCAAGAAGGAGGTCAACTGACTAAGCATCATCTGACTAGATAGGCTTCATCTGACTAGACAGGCTACAGATGGATTTGGGGCTCCCACTGCCCTCCATAGCCTTCTATAAATTAATTCCCTTTTTCTTTGAATTCCATCGTTCTCACTACCAATTGGATTTTATGCCTCCTGTATTGTAACAAGCCTTTGATAAACACAGTGATGCTTCAATAGTTTAAACAGGAACCAGTTATTTCTCAAGACTCCAAACTCTTTCTTGTTTATGTAGAAACAAAAGCATCACAGTACAACTTGACGATCTTGTAGTTATGCACCCTTAAAATGCTTCCTCTAGAAAATGCCAAGGCTGAGCCCCGGTGACATAGTTGTGCGCGGGACTGCGGCCCACTGGGATGGAGGGTCAATTCCAGCAGCGGCTCCACAGGAGCAAAGGCTGGGCCGCCTAATCCCACCACCAGAGGGCAGTGATGCCCCAAAAACAAGCAAACAAACAAAGAAAAAAGAAAATGCCAGGGGTTCCTGCTGATGACTACCTCCAGAGCTGGTCCTCCTCATGTCTGACCACTTACTTCTCAAAGCGAAATTAGAAGTTGCTAATTAAATGCCTCTTTTGGATTCAGAGCTCTGCTAATCTCCTGCCATGTGGTCTTGTTTTGGTGTAGGATTATCTGTGGCCCAATTTTCCGTATTTCTTGAAATGATATTCTTGACAAGAAGATCTCCAAATTTCCTAGTAGCTTTTTCAAATTCCTTCCTAGTAGCTTTGACCTGTGCTTCAGTGAAATCCCATTTCCCAGGTCTCTTACTCTTTTTAATGGGAGCTGGGTTCTAGGCCTGACTGCCTCATGCCACGTGGATATCATTGAAACAAAATAGGGCAAGTTACAAAGGAAAAGCTTTTCATCTCCATGTTGTTGTCATTGTTAGTTGCTGTTGAGTTGATTCTGAATCATGACTATCCCGTGTGTGAAGAGTAGACCTGTTCCTTGGAGTTTAAAATTTAAAATAACAATGTATTGTAATTTTGGTGAAGGTTTACATAAAAGAAATGTTCCCATTCAACACAACTTTTTACATAAAATTTTCAGTGATATTGGTTACATTCCTTTTATAAAAAATCATTTTATTTTGGACTCTTACAGATATAACTATTCATAAATCGATTTTAATAAGCATGATCTTTCTATTTGAACCCTTATTATAAGCTCATCTTTTTTTCCCTTCCCTCTCCCACCCTCTCACCCTAGTGAGTCCTTGAAACGTATGTATTATTAATTTTTCTTATCTTCCACTGTCCGCTCTATTCCTTCACTCACTTTTTTGAACCTCTTGGGGGGAGATACATCCATCTATATATCCATCATTGCTATCAATTCCCCTTTTCACCCCCCCTTTCCCCCTCTACCCTCCTGGTTTCCCTATTCCCATTATGGCATCTGAAGGGTTTATTTGTCCTGATTTCCATGTGTCAAAATCTCATCTGTATCAATGCACATGTTCTGGTGTAGGTCATGATAGTGGGGGTGGGTTGGGGGAGGAAGCATTTAAGAACCAGAACCCTGGGTGGATTGTACCTTCTATGGGACCCTTCTGTGAGTGGATGTTCAATTGTCTTTGGGTCTCCACTTTGGTCCCTCTCCTTCACATTGATATAATTGTTTGTTTTTGGTCTTCTGATGTGCTTCTTCCATGTGGGCTTTGTTGCTTCCCTGCTAGATGGCCGTTTGTTTAACTTCAAGCCATTAAGACCCCAGACACTACATGTTTTATTATCTGGACACTATCAACTTTCTTCAACACATTAGTTTATATACCCACTTTATTTTCAGCTATCATGTTGGGAAGGTAAGTGTTGTGGATTGCCAAGTTATTAAAACAAAATGTTCTTGTGGTGAGAAAACTTACCATATTTTTTGGACAATAAGATGCACCCAATTTTTAGAACAGGAAAACAAGAAAAAATATTCTGAATCAAATAGTATCAGTATACTCAAATGTTCTGGGTACCACACTTTCAGACCATAAGATGCACCACCCTTGTTTTCTCCCACTTTGGGGGCAAAAAAATGTGTCGTATGCTCCAAAAAATGTGGTAGGTAGAGGCCCAAAGTCTGTCTGCTATCTTAATAATTGAACATATAAGTATATGTACATAGATCAATATCCCTATTCTTATATATTAATATTCTTACATATGTACACACATATATTTATATGTCTACATATGACTTTGGGCTACTAGTTCTTTCCTCCATTTCCTTTTACTTTCCTCCTATACAGCTATCACATTCATACTTCATTTGGGTCTCAGTAATTTCTCTCGGCTACATTACAATTGATCAAATTCAACCAGGCATTCTGCACCCCTCTCACCATCGGTCTTCAATCCCTTGTTGTTTCCTTGTTGGCTCTCTGTTCCCTTTCCTCCATCTCCTCCTCTCCCATTCCCACCCCTGGAACCACTGGTCCCATTGCTTTTTTTCCTTGGGATTATTTAATAAATAAAAAAGAAAGAAAAGGAAACGAAAGGAAAAAATGTCTATAATTAGTGCCAGGTTTATCTGCTGACTTTTATAAATGTCTTCCAACCAGGTCTGACGAGGTCCCAACTGCCCGCCCCCTCACCACCACCACCCTGAGTAAGAAGTTTATTTGCGGGTGGTTACATTCTTTACAGTGTGTGATACGTTCATTATTCCTATTCTGTTTTTTGTTCCATTTCCTATAACCTAGTTTACCTGCCCCCCTTAAATTATAATCATTGTTTCAAAGTCATTGTTGAATAAATAACTGTTGACTATTTAGCCTCCTGTGGGTGATATTTTTAAAGGAGCACAGTACTTATGGATGAGAGTCATAATTGTGTGGGTCAATCTATAATTTAGGTATCTCCAGCTGTTAGTTTATGTTCAAGGCTTGAAGAATGTCTTAGCGTTGTACTTTCAAAAGAGTTCTTTAGTATCCCTCAATCTATTAAATTGGTTTTTAGGAAGTTTTAGGAAGTTCTCATATCCTATCAGTTTTCATCTACTGTGACCCTGTTAGAGTGGTCAGTCGTGGGCACCATCTGCTTCTTCTGATTTCAGTGTAGATGAGACTATCCTTCACAGTTTCTAGGACTTTCAAGGCTATGACCTTCTAGAGGGAGAACACCAGGCCTGTCTTCTTAGGCATCTCTGAGTGAAATAAAATCTCCCTTAATGCTAAACTGTGTCCTTCAGGGACTCCCTTGGTATAATAATACTAAGTAAATATTTTAATTGTTACTTGTCTAGGCTAAGAACAGAGAGGGTAAGGGGTAAAAAAGAGAAATATGAGAAGAGGATGTTTTGTATATTTAAGGATTCTTATTACTGAGAAATTTAAAATAATAGAAAGAACCTCTCTTTCCCCTTCACTATACTTCTGCTCTATCCATGCCAAGAATTCTGTGTTAAAACCAATTATTATGGTACTGATAATTTTTAGATATACGTTAAATCAAAGAATGAAAGCCACTGCAGTGTAATGAGAGAGGTCTAGTACAGTGCTAATAAATTTTAGAATGCATTGGAATTATAGGGGCGATGTATAAAAGAACTATGCACTGGACCCCAACCACAGTGTTTCTGAATCAAAATTTCTAGGACAAGACCCAAGATTGTGCACGCACGTACCCAAGTGATATTGCAAGTCCAGGGAACATACTTTGAGGATCTTCTGGTGTCAGGATCCTCCACTCTTAAATATATTATGGAAATTTTGTATTACTTGTAATAATAGGGTACAATTGAAGTAGCTTAAATGTTTATCAATATGGCATTAAGGACATACCCATACTATATAATACTATGCTTTCAGTAGAAAGGATGCTATATATTTGTAAGTATTTTATGGCAAGAGTTACTGTAAGATATTAAATAAAAAATAGTAACAAGGAAGATCTGGTATATCTGTTCAATGGAATATTGTGATCCATTAAAAATGAATAAAATACTGGTGTATGCTGCAATGTAACAGCCTGAAAACATCCTAAATGAAATAAATCAAAAGGCTACATATTATATGCTTTCATCCACAATGTTCAGAAAGGAGAAACATAACAATAGAAATTAGATAAGTGATTGCTTAGGGTTGGTGAAGATGGAGGATAGGTGGGTGAAAGTTAAACGATATAGCTCTCCTTTGGAGATTGATGTAAATATCATAAAATTAACAATAGAAGTGGTTGTACAACTTTATGAATATACTATTACCATGAAATTGTACACTTTAGGTGGATGAATTGTATAGTATTTGAATTAGATTTCAGTAAAACTGAAAATGTATTATGATAATTTTCATGGTGTAATATATGTATTTGTAGAAAAATTAGGCATTATGGGGAAATCTACATCAATATATATATGCGTATTAAAAGGTATAAAATATAAAGGAAGCCTGTGAGTTAAATCCTACACTTTTTGTTGCATATAATCATAGGTTATTATTTGTTATGCAAAGGGTGTGTTTTTGCATCTGACTTATGTACTTTAAGTAGGAGGGTGATTGAAAAGCAGATCTCGCTGGCTCTGATTGGCTTTAGCAGTCCCCGTTGAGCTGAGGTAAAGTTGATTCAGGGAGGAGGTAAGAGCACAATGATGTGAAAGTCATTTGACAGCAGGCATTACCTGAAGATGGACTTTCTGCAACTGATGTTTTTTTGTTGATTGCATTTTCTGTGGCAGCATCAAGCTACCCCTCGATATTGCTACTGAGAAGTTTTGCCTCCTCTGCTGACAAGTGTGTTTAAAATCATGTTCTCAATAGTGGAGATTTTAAGTCCCAGTACAAACAGAAAATGTTTTGGTGTCTACTCTGAGGTGTGCCGTTGTCAAGGGAACAGAGATATGTTTAATGTATAATTGTTACATTGTTTTAAAATTAACAACAGTTCAACCTCCAGCTTCAGAAGACATGGAAAGCAGCTGATACGGGGATGCATCAGTGGAGAGGAACTCTTTTAAGAGGTCTCACTCTGCAGGATTGGATGACTATATGTGTTTGGGTTCCAACTCGGATCCTACTTTTGTCACTTCCCAGCTAGTTCACATGACCTTGGGAAAAATCACTTACCTCTTTGGGTTAGCTTCCTTATCTTTCATCTGGATACAAGTAGTGAGGATTACATGGGCCATTTTATAAGGAAATGAGGCGCATAATAAAAAATACATTTCCTTAAAACTATCCATTTCCCCCTACCCCACTCCAGTTAAAACAAAGAAGGTATCAGAGGAAATGTAGCCAATCAAAGAAAGATGGGTGTGCCAAATAATGCGTCTTATCTCATTGGCTTGAACTGCTCTGGCAGATTAGTCATGTCCATTAAATAAATAGGCTCCAGCAAATGAAGCTGTCTAAGAGAGTACCAAGAAAGACATTTGCTATCTAATAGGCTTGGATACCTACAGCCTTGATCAAACTCCGGGAGATGCCATGATGGAGTGTAGTAGTGTCAATTACTTCTCCTCAGCTTAGCTTAGGCTCTACTGGGGAGACCAGTGATTTATTTCCCTCACTCCATTACAATCACTACCAGTTTGGTTACATTTCATGGAAACCTTTCACGCTGAACTCCCATGATCTCAGGTCAGCAACTTTCTTTCACTAGCCCTTCATACGTCCTAGCATCTGCAGCCTTTTGTGATTTTTATAACAGCTTTATTGGGCTAGGCTTCATAGAGCAGACCAATCACCCATACACAGCATACAATTTAATGCTTTTATTATGTTCACACAGTTGTGCCACCAGCCCTCGAATCAACTTTAGAACTTTTCGGCATTCTTTCCCCCAAAGAAAAGCCTTCTATCTTCTGGCCCTCTTTCCCCAATCTGAAGCAACGACTCCATTGAGTCAAGTCTCCTCATCTGCCATTCTGTAATATAGATACTTCCACTTAGCACAGTGCTTTGCAGGTTCATCCATGTGGTTTCTTCCCTTAGTCTTTCACTCCTAACTTGTATTGCGTGGAGTTGCTACTACCACATTTGGTTTATATATTGATCAGTTGGTGGGCTTTCACTTTGTAACTACCACGCTTAATGCTGCTGTGAACACTGCTGTACAAGTTTTCATATGGAATGTTTTTTTAATTTTCATATATATCTATATACCTAGAAGTGGAATTGCTTGCTCATATAGTAAATATTTTGAGGAACCGACAGACCATTTTACAAAGTGAGTGCACCAGTTAACATTCCCATTAACAGGGTAAGAAGGCTCAGATTTTGCAACGCCTCACCAACACTTGTTATTTTCCATTAAAATTTTATAGTCAATCTAATAAGTGTGAAGTGATAATGTGGTTTTGATTTACATTTCCATAATGACTATGTTCTTATCATTATTTTCACTATTTTCATATCTACTTTAGAAAGATGTCTTTTCAGATTGGCCCATTTTTAAATTGAGTTATCAGTTGTTCTCTTGCTGCCTTGTTCCTTGTAGAGTCTATATACAAGTTCCTTATCAAATATAAGATTTTCAAATACTTTCTCTCAGGGCCTTCAGTTTTATGGTCCCTAGGACAGAACATCATGAAAAATGACTTGGATATATCTAAGTTTTCTCTATGTGCTAAGCACATATTGTCCCTTCACACTTTATTGTCTTTGCACATACCTTTCCCTATTTCTGAACTGCCTCTCTTTTATTGTTCCTGTCTGGTAAAATTTATTCATCCATAATGACTAATCATAAATGAAACCTCCTCTATAAAACTTTCCTTTACCCAGGCAGAGTTAGTGGGTTCTTATTTTCATACCTTTTAAATGTAAACCCAAACCCATGGATATTCCAGGAATCCTGATTCATAACATATCTTTTGGGTTTTTTTAGTAACATTTACCAGTGAGTATATCTAGGGCTAGGTTCTAACCTGTGATTTTTGTATGACTAGAATATAGAGTTGAGGGTCAAGATAAATGCTTAATAAATTTATATTGTTCTAATTATTGTTGAAAGGTCACAATATACATTAAGAACTCTGTGATTTGTGCCTTGCACAGTGGGGTATCACTGTAGTTTAATGCTTTTTATTAATATTTTGTGGAATAAATGTGTGTGCTTGGTATGATATAAGTCACTTTCATATGTATGAAAGAATCCCATGAGATAAAACAGTCAAAGATTAGTATGTTCATTTTATATGTTAGGAAGGTTAGAAAACTTTCCCCAGGTGGCATAGCCATTATGGAAACGATACTACAAAACTAAGACCGCAATCCAAGATTTGCAATTATAAATTTATATTTCTTCAAATTTTGCCTTAAAGTACATCCTCTTTTTAACATATAGCATCTACAATTATTAAGTGTTCACTGGATAGAAGTGTAAAAGTATGTATTCGCAAAGGCTAAAATATAATTTGACATGATGAGAGATGAAGATGTTATTCTTAATGGAAACAGTAGAATTTTGACGTATGCCTTCCTGTCGGCCTTCCCTTCTGTGCCACAAAGAAAACCAACCAACCAACCAACCAACAAACAGAACAAAAACAGAACGTCAATTGGAAGCAACTGGAGTCCTTCAGCTAGTGGCAGTGTACATGAATTATCGGCTGCTTACTCAGGTGGAAACAAATCACTTCCGAGTGTTGGCCCTGCTTCCTCAAACCCATAAAGCTTCAAAGGGCCTCCCTGCAAAGCCTGTCTAGGTTCCTAATTGGTATTTTCTCATCTTAATATCACTGCCTGTCAGGCTGGTCCTCTCATGCTTTCTTCTATTTTATTTATTAATTAATTCCCTCCATCCACCTTTAGTTGTAAAGGTGACAAAAGATATCATTTATACCCTCGAGGTATTACCTAGGCAATAGAATGGAAAAGAAATAAGTTGTCCCGAGAGCATCTTTAAAACAATGTGCATTGCAGTCCAGGTTCATCCACTCAGAAAACTGAGTAACTGCTTCTGTCACAGTGCTGACCTCTCCCCTGTTGTAGAGACTTTATCATTCTAAAGGGGTCCTTTTTCTCACTGGCAATAACCTTTAGTTTGGTATTATTTGCCTCATAATTTAACTATATTAACTTTCTTTTTTTTTTTGGTTTTAGGTTGGTATATATTTTACCATATTTTCACTTTTTATGTTATCTTATAATAAAACTGATTTTTGATCTTTATTTTACATACTTTAGCAAATGCTATAGATTTGGGGAGTCACCTCCATTCTTATGATGTAGAACCATTCCTTGACCTTTTGTTTCTCCGTGGTCGGGCGACTGTGCCTCCAGTCTTAAATCCAGGCAACCACGGATTGTTTGTCCATCACACTATTTTGGTTGCCTCGACAGGGTCATAGAAATGGGACATGAGTCTGGAATGGGTCTCCTACCCTTGAGTGTCACTGGTGTTGAGGGTCTCAGTGGTGGGTCCCTTGTTCCATGCTATCGAGAGCCGCTCTCCAGGATTTCTGACTCTGGCAATCGTTCTAAGAGAGGTGAGCCTCATCTTTCTCCCCTGGAGCAGCTGCTGGGTTTCTGCCATCACCCTGCAGGAGATGTGATGCTTAACCCACTGTGCCACCACGTCCCCTACTTATCTTTGTACACTCTCTGATACTTCCCAGTTTCCTAAGCCCCCCTTTTTGGTTCTTTGGGACTTTATTTACCCTACGCTTTTGCACATTTAACAGAACTACACCTCCATCCACATGAAGAAAGGACAAAGAGAAAACATAAGCAATGGGAACTCACCAAAGAGAAGTGACCACAGCTTCTCTGGTCGAAGAGAAATGCTCCTTTCTCTTCGAATTTTAGGCACAAGCTGCTCCCCCCAGTTGTTTTAACTTAATTGCTCCCATCACCAACCCACTGCTACTGAGTCTTTTCTAACACATGGTGGCCTTCTGCAGGATTTCTGAGACGATAACTCTTTGTGAGAGCACCTGGCCACTGACCTTACAGTTAACAGCCCACCACTTACCAACAGTGCCACCAGAGTACCCTTTGGTTGGAAAGGGGGCAATTTTCTCCACTTTCTCTGACCTTCAGAAATCTTTTATTGTTCTTTGAGTTGGAACTAGAGGTCTTTTCCTGAAGTTCATTCTGACTGTGTCAGATGACTGTTAACAACTTCCAAGATGTTTTCAGACCAAGGCAAGTTACACTCGGAAAAAAGGGGTGGTAGACTTGTCAGTTGAGTTGTACTTTGCATTTCTCCTCTCTAATCCTTTTGTAGCTTTCCTTCCTTCCTTCTTTCCTTTTCTACTACTCCTCCACTTCTCTTTGTAAGCTTTGTTAGGTGGAACCCGAGATGCATATATTCTAGGACCATCTTGTCTTCCTTATTGAGGTAGAATCAGCCTTCTGAATACTCTGCCTGAAGTTCTTGTTGCTTGACACCGAGTCAATTTCCATTTGCAGTGACCTTTAAGACAGAGTAGGATTGCCCCATAGAGTTTTCAGTGATGTACATCTTCAAAGAAATGGACACATCTTTCTCCCAAAGAGCAGCTGTTGGGTTCTAATCAGCAACCTTTGATTTGGCAGCTGAGTTCTTAAGCAGTACACTGTACTCTTGAGTAAAGCCAATAAAATATAAGGTTTTCCACCCTTGGGGTTCACATGAGAACTCTGATGGCCTTTGGTGAACTGTGGGGACTATTCCTTGTACTCCTTTTGAGTGGTTCTTTTTCCAGACACATATGCTTATCAGTATTCACCTAAGTACATGAGAGTGACCATTTGCAGATATCCTGAGTTCTGCCTCTGTATTACTCACCTCCTGACTGGTTTTTTGACCTGTGCCCCCTCCTACTCCCACCCCTGTCATCCCCAGTCTGGAAACATTCCAAGCAGCAATTCGTACAATTCTATGACTCAAGTCATTTGTTTTTTACCTTTCACACCAATCTCTTTCTTTCATCCTGATGTGCAAGTCTTAAAAGTAGCTTTGTCTTCCATATATATATATATATATATATATATATATATATATATATAAATTTTTAGAAGCTAATACCGATATCATATTGTACCATACTTCAGTCACATTGTGCAATATTGTACAATTGCCACCACAGTCAGTTTCAAAGCATTTTCTTCCTTCTTGAACTCCTTGACATCAGCTTTCCTTTACCTCCCACTCACTAGACCCCCCCTTCCCGGATCCCTTATTCTGCTTGCTGTTTCCATAGGTTCATCTTTTGTCTGGTTTTCAAGTTTATCTGAGGAAGGTAAAGTGAATCCAGTCCCCATTGTGCCATCGTCACTGGAAACAGTTTACTGCTGATCATGAAATACAAAATTGTGTGACCTAAACCATTTAAAAATAAAGGCTTGAGAGGAGAGTTGGTTAGATAGAACTTTATAAAGGAGATCGGACCTAAACAAGACTTCAGTGAAAGCAGGCTTTCTATGTGAGAAAAGGATGATACAAATAAACCACTGCAAAAAATAGAGCTCCCCGCCCCTACAAAGGAGACAGTCTTGAGAAAAACCTGCTGAGTCTGAGTACATCAGGACATGATGAAAATGAGTGGATAGTGAGTTGAAGTCAAGTTAGAGCAGTCTTTGAGAACCAGGAGATTGGCGATGATGCAGTAGGAGAGATCTATGGACAGTTTTTAAACACCGACAAGTGCTATACGAGGAGCAGAGTGTTAAATTAATAGCAAGTTAACTTGTATGCTCAACCTGGTTCTCTCCTTGAACTTGAGTGCGTCTGTCCCTTCTCTCTCCTCTGAATTAAAGGAACAGTCACCTCATAAAAGCATGATTGGTATTGGTTGGAGCAAACAAATAGCATTTACTTGAAAATTGGAGTGACGCCATTCTATAACCTTCTCCTTTTCAGTCCCTCAGCCTTTATTTATAAGACATATTTCCCATTAAGAACTTTTATGACTCTCTTCAGGGTGCATTTCTTTTCTCTCCCTCTGCTTCCTTTTCCAAATAGCACTAATCAAAACGTCATAGTGTGCTCAGATGTTCTTTCTGATGTCCAATTTAGTGGAAAGACTTGCTTATCAGATTCCTTTTTAGCACTTGATGTTATCACAATGGCATTATATTTAATTTGACAGCTATTGACAGCCAACTAGCTTTGTAGAAATTATTCCTAGCTACTCTGGTTTTTGTGTTGTAGTTATGCAATCCCAGCTCCTAATTTCTTTTCTTTCTTAAAATGAGTATTTTAATATGTATCACATCCATTTAAAATGGTTCAGTCTTTCAGGATATTGAAAAGGACCTTCTCCTATTTAACAGCATTTGACATTTTGATGCCTTGGCTCAATTTAATCCAGAGAAGATAAAGACACTTTTTCAATACTATTCTTTTTTTGGCCAAAGGGATATGAAAGGGAGAGTGGTAAAAACATAGGGAGAGAATTATAGAAGGAGGAGTTTTCATAGAGTAAAAATATAAAGGACGGATTGCAAGCTTCTTTTAAACGGAGTCCAAGTCTAGAAGAAATTGAAAAAATAGCAGAAAACAAAGATAAGTATTGTCGCACAAATCAGTTGAGGTGACATCACGAGCAGCAGCTTGAAGCACACCCTAAAAGACAAATGTGGCATTTTGATCAATTTGCATCAAATAGAGCTGGATAAATTGGACTAGTACTTGGAGACACACAAGCAAATTTGTAAAATTTAGACAAGAGAAGTAGGCACAAATTTGGCCGAATAGAATGATTTTACGAGAAGAGAGCACATTTCTTCTGGGGGGGGGCATCACTGCTCTCTGGTGGTGGGAGTTGGAGGCCCAGCCTTTGCTCCTGTGGAGCCACTGCTGGAATTGAACCTCCATCCCAGAGGGCCACAGTCCCACGCACAACCACCACACCACCGGGGCCCAGCCCAAGAACAGAGCACATTTGAAGGGTACAAAGAATCAACTAAATAATAAAAGAAATCCAGGGAACAAATTCTGATTGAGTCCCCCCTTGAGATGGAGTCGAACTGCTCCCTAAGGTTTTCAAGGAGGGCATCTTAAATGGCAGCAGATTGCCCCAATCTTTTTTTCTGTGGTGCACCTGGGGGCTTCCAGTAACCCACCTTCGGGTTAGAAAGAAGGCCCACGTTGAGTGGCTTCCCACAGGAGCAGCAGTTTGAAGTCGCTAGTGGACCTTCCATTCCTCGAAAGCTTTACACCCTTTGAAACCCAAAGGCGACTCTGTTCTAGAGGGTTGGGATGGGTCAAAATTGACCCCATGGCATGGGTTTTTGGAAAGACAGGATCATACCCTGGGAAGTCCCACAAATGGAATGTGAACACTTGCACCGCCGTGCCATGGGCATGCCCTTATTGTCGAGTAGGGGAAGAGAGCGATAGAGTGGAAGCAGGAAGCAGATATCCACAAGACCCGTGAGACCTGTGCGGGAGAGTCTAGTCCACCCTCTTTTCTTCTAAGGAAGGGAGAGTTGGGTTAAGCACAGAGTTGCTAATTGCACAGTCAGTAGATGAAACCAAGCAGCCACTTGAGGGGGAAAGTTGAGACTATTTGTTCGGTAAAGATTTACAGTTTCAGAGAGCCTGTATAGGAGCTGGTCCAACAGAATCGACTGTAGTTGATCGGCTTCTTTATAGAGTATAGAGTATAGAAGCTGTTTAGAGACACAACTGCTTTCTTCTATAAAACCAAATTTGTTGAAGAAAGAAAAATAACTTTGTCTCTTTGGCCAAAGCTTATTTGCATAAAATGCTAATAATGAGACCTGGTTACACAATGGCTAAGCACCTGGCTGCTAACCACGAGGTTGGCGATTCGAATCCGCCACACAGCTCCGTGGGAGAAAAGACCTCGTGATGTGCTTCGGTACAGAGCCAGAATCCCAAACCCCTTGCCATCGAGAGTCAGTGCAGACTAGAACTAGAACTGCTTCCGTGGGCTTTGGAGACTGTAACCCCTGATGGCTGGAGCGAGCCTTCTTTCTCTGAGGGGCTGGTGGTCAAACTGCTGCTGCTCTTGGGGATAGCAACCCACTCTGCCTCAAAACCTTCTATGTCAGTTTTGTTCTGCCACGGGGGGCTCCTTGGGAGTGGAAAACCATGTGACGGCACCTAAACAGAACTCTGGGATGATGATCCCAAATATGGACTCGGGTGCTGGTGGGACTATTCCTTAATGCATAGGAAAACACAGAGTGTGCAGACAATTAATGCAAACCTGCACGGAAGCGGACACGTCTCCCAAAGTAGATAGATTGGGCTATGGAATAGAAGTTCCTGAAAATGGGATTATCAGACTGGTCTAGATGTCTCCTCTAGATGTCGACATGTTTCCTCTTTTTCAGATTAGACTGAGAAAGACTACAGGAGGATTTCAAGGCAGTATGGGAAGAGGGTGGTAAAGGCTCCTGCTGCCTTAACTGTGCATTCCAGATTTTGAGGCATGCCTATCAGTCGCTTTAATGGAACAGAGACCTAATCCAAAATGACACAGAAGCATTTTCCACATTGATTTTCAAAGGGGAAAAAGATGACAATCAGTCAAATGGGTTGCCTACTGATATTACTCAATACTACATGTGCAACATTTTATATTTATATATTATTATATAAAT